>VZTT01045221.1:0-158071 GCA_013400855.1 Buphagus erythrorhynchus
AAAAAAAAAAAAGAAAAAGGGAGGGTATATAAAATACTGCAGCCCTAAATGGTAACCTATGCACCAATAAATTATGTCTGGTTTACAGGTCTATTAGTTTAGCTATCTGTTAAAAACCTCATGTCCCAGCAACTGCTGCTTGCCACAGGGGTTCAGCTGCTGCACCAAACTCCTCCTGGAAGTGGCCCAGGCAGATTTGCAGCTGATCCCAGCTGCAGCCCAGGAGCAACAACACAGCCGCCTGCTCCCCTGTGTCCTGCAGTCTGAGTGAGGCCAAACCTGCAGTGGGACTGATGTTATCAGAATTTGGGGGAACTGTGGCAATCAGAGAGCATCACAAGTCAGCATGGGAAGATGCAGTGAGTGCCTGGTCACAAGACACTCGGGCACACTGCTGATATTATCAGTCTTGGGCTATCTGAATACTTAACCTGACAGTTTAATGAATGCAATGAGCCTTCTCTGTCTTTGTGATTGCCAAAATCTCCCTGTCCCCAGGGACTGTGCCAGTATAAGGGTTTGATCCTGGTTTGCAGTGGGGAGCATCACAAACATGGACCTTTGCAGCTGACAGGGCACTGCCAAGGTAGATGCTGTAGCACCTGCAGGCTGAGGGATTTGGGGAGATAAATGGGTATGAATATGGAACAGAAAATGGTAGAGAAGTTCACATTCAGGCCTGGACAACAAAAGCTCACTCAAGATCTGCTCCAGCTGACCTGGAGGACAAGGGAAGACCTAATGATGGGCAGTATGAAATCTCTTACAAGGTGTGTGTCACAAACAAAATGTCAGAACTGAAATATGTATAAGAAAAATAAAAAGAACAGAATCTTATCCAAACACCACTGACATTAGGACAGAGAGCCCTGCATATACCCAGTGGACTTTGGAGCAAGTTCTTTCAGAGAAACAAATTGAAGTGAACAACTGAAAAAACATAGGGACAATTAACAATGATTCACTGCAAAATCTGACCATGGAAAGCTGTAGTGAAAAGGCTTATCTAGGAAATGCTGACAAGCAGCGGACTAGGTGAGCCAAACAGTATTTGTGAATTTATTCTAGACTGGAATATGAATATTTATTTTGGCTTGAAGTCACTGGAGCAAAATGAGCATTCTGATGCATTTAATTCATTCCAATTTGCCATGTCTTTCTAATTCACAGATCAATTCACAGAAACTTCAACCTGCAACTACGGCTTCAGAAGAAAATAAAAATCAGCAATTAATTAAAACAAGTTTGTTGTTTGGGAACTTGAGTCATTATGAACCTGGAAATCCAGAATGATCAAGTGTGCTGATTATAGCAAGTACTCAAGGAAGGCAAAGCAGCCGGAATTTCAATCTACTTTTGGAAGTTATTTATTTTTGTGGTTTTCTTTTTTTTTTTTTTTCCCTTACATGCATCACAGCAACAACTTGGCAGTTCTGTTTTCCTTATGTTTGTCTACAGAAAATAGCCATACACAGAAAGTGTGTTGCCGACACCTGGCTCCAAGGTGCAGTTAATGACTCAATTTATATGGTCATCATGCAACAACCAAGCTTGAGAGATACCGTATGCATACCACAGTCCTTGCAAAAAGCCACTCCTAAGTGACAGGGATTCCGAATGTTTCTATTCATTAGATTTGAGAGCAACCCCCTGTACATTCATCTGCACACTCTCTATGGAAGGCTAAATCCACAAACGATACAACGTCTCTGAAACGAGCACAACAGGAGACAGGAAATTTCATGACATTGCCTTTAAAAGCTGTGAAAGGAAGAACCTGCATTTTTACCTCTTGGCCCATTTCCATACTGCAAAGCTTTGTAGACTGAGCTTTGGCATCCACCATGACATTAAACATGGTGCATATTGATTGAGGGACTCGGAAATCTGTTGATCGGCTGGTTTTCTGCAGTTTTACTTCAAATGCAATCCTTGTTCTGTGAAGGAAAGTAGAAGAAAATGTTTCAGTTGCTTTTAAACACACTGAAGCAAATAATAATAATTTGAAACAATACTGAGAGGAGTTTGAGAAGCCAGAAAGCTGAATGCTGCTGGGAGTGCCATAGTGCAATTGTTATAAATGTGTTTTTACTAAAAATGATTTTCCAGTTTAAAAAGAAACCCCCTTTCCAGAATATACACTATTTATAAAGTGTTCAATAGTTTCAGGGAAACTGTGACTCTCTTATGCTTGATAAACAGTGTGATGATGTTACAAACAGCAGTGTCAATGCACACCTTTAATTTGGTTGCATTAGCTGATTGATAACCACAGCCTTTTGCACTACAGGAAGCTCCTATTGTTCCTTGATATCAACTACAAATAACAGAAACTCCCTCACTGCTTGACTGAAAGGACACTGCTAGGTCATTGCATTTATAGTGATATGACAGTATTTGCTCGCTGGAAGTTCTTAATTGTCTTGTAAGTTCACAGAAGTGGTTTCCCTGCACCACACAAATTCACCAGAATATATCTGCAAAATGTGCATGGGCACAGTCGTGCATATGAACACACTTGCATCACACACCTCCCTGTTCTCCTGAGGCTTCACTGAGATCAAATCTGACATCCTTGGCAGTAACAAACCATGATACACCAAAAGCTTTGTTAGGCCAAAACCTAGAAAATCCAAACCAGTGCTATATTTTAAATACCAAGGCATTTGTGAGTCTAACATGGGAATGCTTTTCAATGTGGTGGGCACTGCCTTGCCTTTCTTCAGAGCCCCTCTTCATATTCCAGAGGTACTTCACTAATCTAACCTAACACAGAACAATTATCACATCATGCAGAATCTGCCAATAAATTAACAGAGGAGCTTCAATTTAGAAATAACAAATAATATCAGCTGTAGCTCAGGAATAATTCTGAACTTGAACGATCCCCCAAGGGTTATGCAAATGAAAACTCATTTACAAATGTGAAGCTCCCATTCTGGGGATCAGATCTGAGCTGGTCCTTCTGCCTTGAGTTATTAGTTAACAGGCCTTCCTTGCAAGGGCTGCTTTCCTGACAGCCCCGAAATACAACCCAGTGCGGAAGGCGGGGTGGCTCCTCCATGGATTCAACAGTTCAGAGACAGACGCGAAGAAAAATGTTGTGTCAAACTGAAATTGCTAAAGAAACCTTAGCCAGGCCCTGTTTGCAGGTGATATAAATAGGGAAGGCAGCATATTGGTTTACATCAGCAATGGCATTTGAACTGATTTAATTACCAGTGCCAGATTTAGCCTGGACTCGGGGACTAGAATCTTGATAATTACTGAAAGGACCCAAGGAGACTGGGATTTTCCATCTCCTCATGGAAAGGAGCATGTTCCTACTTACTTATGCTCACAACCATTATATATAGTTGTACCAATACAAGCTGGTCCAGGCTTTTACATAGGGACAACACATTTGTAGAAAGGTTGAGGCAAATCAGGGAAAAAAAACCACCTGGCTTCCAGGCACGTAAGCCCTTCTTCAGAGGTACCTGGAAATCTGCTTGTTTTTCCCAGTTTTCTCAGCTGAGCTAACTTGGTCTGGTTTTTACAGATCATTGCAGCTATAATTGTGCTGTAGGGACAGCAAAGGGGCCTTAGTTCCAAATGAAAAAAATAAAAAAGAGAAAATAAGTTTTGCTGGTGGTGCTGGGGCAGAGCAGAGAGCAGAGCTCCAGCACTGGGTTTTCTCCTAAAGGACAGCCTGACAACTGGAGGACAACTACAGCTCAGTGTTTGTGCCAGACACAGGACCAAAGGTGGGCTGCTGCAATAAAGTGCTAGATGTCAAAGAAATTAAATGCAATACATCTCATTGCACTTAAAATGCACTGGGGTTTATTCCAGCATGGTGAGAGAACAAGCCTTGAGCTGTCTGCCTTCCTGCCTGCATCTCAGGGACTGAATGTGCCTTCCCCTGTGCTGACACTGCACATCCAGGCTAGTGAGGATTGCACTGAAAAAAAATGCCACACTCACACTTGCAGAGTGGCCAGGAAATTGTGGTGCAGAACATCACATCTCACACTGCAGTTAATATTAGCATGTATCAGCTATATTTGGCACTCATTTTTTCTCTGGTTCAGCTCTTTGTCTATGAATTTTTGCACAATGAAATACAAAGTTCACTTTTTCTTCTTCTTCCCTCATTACCTCTGATGCAAATGGACATAAATTGCAGTGGAAAAGTTGGAAATTTAGCTTCAATGTTTTGCTTTCAAAATGACAGCTGCCAGTATGTCTAAAACTTGCTTAAAGATATCTCTGTTTTGGAAGATCTGCAGGTAACTATGCTATAATGTGGCTGATGATACAACAGCTTTTCCCAATCAACGGCAGACGTGAAACCTATGTGCCAAGCAACACACTATACCACTTTTTAAATAATTTTTTCTTGTTTTTTTTTTTTTTCATATATCTGTGTTTTTAGGTGGCTGCTGGGATCTTTCTTATAGCTATGCCTTCAGCAGCCAGTATCGTCACACCAACCTGCACTTACAAAGATCTGACCTCACATGCAGCACTGAAAATAAGTAATTACCAACAAAGCTCAAAAGAACGGGTGATTTATTGCCTTATTGTGAATAAGTACTTTCCTGAGTCTCCACAGAGAAGTGCCTGCTTGGGAGAGTCCACAATTCACAGCAATGGGGTGAATTCCAGTTTTAGGGTGGAATAGGCTTTGCATCCTGTGAGGTCTTGTGAGAAACACTCCTGGCTCACACATGGGCTCCTACCTTTTCACACAGGACTCGATCATGTCACTCGCCATGAGCTTCAAGCGCTGCTCTAAGTGTTTCCCAAACTCCTCCTCAGGCCAGTGCAAATCCCGAATGAAGGTCTGTAGGGCATCAAGTTTCCAGAACATATCTTCTGAGGTGCCTGATCCATTGCTGGCAGGGCAAAATTGAGAACAAAAGTCAGAAGTGGCATCAGGGTCTTTGGAACCTGATGTGGAGACCATTCCTGCAACAAGTGTAAGGCAGACAGCAGTTTCATACACAGGACAACGCTGGCCATCTCCACCATCAGGATTTTGAGTTTTACCATACAGTTGCCTAATCTACCTTGCTGTCATCACCCACAAAACTTTCCAGACCAGATGAGTAAGACAACATCATGAGTTACACATATTAACGGGAGGAACGTGTGTATGGTAAAAATCAGCCTTAGTTAATAACCACATTAATGTATGCGATTATTAAGAATTAAGGCCAGAAATTGTGGGAGAAAATCCTCCATCAATAATAACTGCCATACTAGGCTGTATGCAGTTATTAAGATTTAGGGTTTCATGCAATTCTCCGCCCTCCAAATTGTATCTTGAGTTTGCCTTGTCCCCCCAGTGCGGCCCCGTTTCCAGGTAAGGGACAGTGCTAACAAGTGGTGAGCGAGGACACACTTTATCTCTTGAACAGCTGAAAAAAAACTGGGGTAAGTCAATTGAGCTAAGGGTACATCTCATAACCAGGAGTTTTGGCAGGATTTACCACTGCACCTTTTTCTTTGCAAAGGCAATTACAGGACAATGATTTACATTTTTAAAAATTTATTTTGCAACAACTTTGGTCTGCCACAAAATTCTCAATTTCTTTCCCAAGCATATATTCTTGTACCCACACCCCTGCCCAGATGGAAGTCTTTAGTCCTGCAGTGTGTAGCTACACCAGCTCTTTTCACAGTATAATTATATCTCAAACCTCCACTTTCAGAATAAAAATACAGGACTGGATTGCACTCTGTTTGTGCAGAGAAATTTATGCATCCATAACACTTTTCCTCTCCCTCTCTTCTTCTCCCTCGCTTTTTTTAATTTTTTTTTTTCAGAACAATTACCAAGGGAGCTTCAAGAGTTTCAACCCCCTCCTCGCATACCACTAATGCTAACACAGTAATTTATAAGATATTTAACACACCATGCATTATCACTTGTGCTGACATCATCTATAGAAACAGATGAGGGAGGGTGTTTCTATTGTGACAGATGCCAGCTGCATTGAGTTAATGCTAGAGGAGCTTGGAACTAATGCAAACAGGGCTACTCCCAGGTGAGAACTGTAGTCCCAACGTGCCAGAGGGGTCCTGCAGGATCCTGGGCTAGCAGAGTCAACAGGATAAAGAATGAATAGTCTTGGTTGTAGGAGAAACGTATCTGACACTAAGAAACAGGTAACATGTCCTTGATGGAGGGGAAGGGTGAGTAAAAGGAAACCAGGGAGATGAAAAGATAAAGAATCAGGCATTTGCTTTAGCCAGGGGACCAGTTTGGACAAACAGTCTCACATGTTTATCTACTGACAGTTTTTAGTTCAAACCTATGCTTGGGTGTAAGCAAGCTTTAACAGTCTAAACCCAGTTTTGGAACTGCATGAATTTACATTTTAAGTGATTTAATGTGCACAAATACAATAATTGGTATTTACTGCAGTGATATTATGACATCCATTTGGTTTCATAATTTTTGAAGAATTATTCCCAGTCTTTTTCTCACTTTTGATTAGGGCTCCATCCAAGTAAACAATATAGTATATTCATTTCCAAAACACACTTTGTATTTTGCTTGTGAGCACCACAATTACTCTAATCACGCCGGCAGCTTGCAATATACCATTGATGCTCAAGCATTTTCAGAGGGTTTATCCAATTTTCTGTCATTACATGATTCTTATCTTTTCAAGGGCAATACCACAAAGCATGCACAGAGCAAGATTAAAACTTTCAAGTACTCTTTACAGACAACTGCCTAAGCTAGCCTTTAAAATAACTATCTTAGCATGAATATGAGTTGTATGGCTTTGAAACATAAACAACCAAACTAATATTTTAAAAAGGTTTTAAAATCTATTTTAAAAGATCTCACATCAGTGTTTTCTTTCATTCATTACCAGTGCTCTGCAATCATGCCTGTGCCATACTAATGGCAGAGGTGTTCTGGTGGACTCCAGGTGTAGATGTAATTCAGGGTGTTTCAGTAAAAGTGAACAGGGGATTCCTGGGTGAGTTCTTCAGTTTCATCTATTAAGTGAGATGACAGAGGAAAAGCACCACAGTGCTGACTGAGACCACCCTATGCCAACCCTAAATAACTCTCTAGGATTTTAGAAGGAGAATGGGCAAATTCCCATGATAGGACATCTTGGGAGATGAGCCACCTCAAATGAAGAGATTTGGGCTGAGTGCACTGTGTACCACCTTCCTCACTGCTCAGTGGAAAATCTATAAGAGAACTTGCCTAATCTGTGCTGAGGATTTGTGGTATGTTCCTCCTGAGTGTCACACATGCACCCTGGGACACTCAGACAGGAAGCTGGGAGCACAGATGCACAAGGCTCCTACAGAGCAACTGCTTTGACACTATTTCCCAAGCCATAATCTAAAATTCACATTGAAAATATCTTTCTCTAGTTGGTCATGACATTATTTGGGCAGAAATGAAGGCTATGGAGCTTTAATTGCTCTCTGGGGCATCCCCCGACATGAATAAAAACTGTTACAGGGTGTTCCTCTTTCTTAGACTGCTTCATCAAAGTCAAGACAAAAATTACCTGGGAAATGCAGAGCTTGCATTAAATAAAATTCATTTTTAGATCTACATCTGGTCCACAGAAATTGGTTGACTGGCATTGAAATTGGTTCATCTTCTCTTTTGGACAAAAGTCTTTGCTGAGACATAATGTCACATTATAAGTTCTGTGGTTTGTATGTTATTCAGACCATGCCCCATTGTTGACAGCTATTTTGTAAAGCAAGATACTTGCTCAAACTCTCAGTGGGAGTTGAGACAAATTTTCAAGGTTTATACAAAAAAACCCTCAAAATACACATGCCAGAAATTCACTAGTGTCTCATTCAGAAACATCTAATTAACTGTATCACTCTTTAAAGTTTTATGTAATGCACAGAAACAAACAATACATATCCATGCCAAGATTACTTTAAATTTAAATGAGATCTAATTTGAACTGAATACACACTCAGAATCATAAATAGCAGCCATCCATGACGGTGCAGAAAAGCTAGGCATTTGTGGGATGCCTAGTGGGATGTTAACTGGTAGATTTGGTACTTTAGGGAGATTCACATTTGGTAGATTCACATTGGGCAGATTACTTGTTAAACTCCTGTGGAAGAAACAGACAGAAAGAAAAAATACCATAACAGTGACAATGCCGATGTAGCAGAAGCACATGACACTCAGAAACAAATCTGCAAAGTTCACAGCATGAGGACAGTTAAAAAACTAAAGTGAAACATTTCAGAAAGAAGCATGAGTATGGAAGCTTAAATGTACTGTGTTTGCAGTCTGCTATAAAATTCAACTTCCTTAAAAATAAAAATAGCAAACCAGAATGAAAAGAAGAATCACAAAGTGCAAATTAGCAGAGAACTTAAAACACCTTTGAAAATAACTGCATCTTCAAATCCTGATACCATTTCAAAATGCAAAGAGCAGCTTTTCTCCCATAAAAACTCTCTTATAAGGAGGAGTCTCAGTTCTTACTTGATGAAAGTTCTAAACTAAGAGATCTGTTAAGGGACTGGAATTTGAAATAATAAAGAGAGAGTCTGGAATTCCAGCCATAAGAGTTTTTCTTGCCATTTTCAGCTCAATGGAGTTGCAATTTTGCTGCAAAACCTCTGTCTTAGACTTTCCACAAGTAAAAATGGGCTAATCTGGAGTGATGAAACAGTGAACTACAAAGTTCTTCCTCTATGAAGACTGTGCCCTCATCCTCCCTTGCATTCCTGGGTGCAGAAGAAGATTGTCCAGCCCCACTATTCGTGCACTGTGAATGAACTATACTTTGTAAACAAATACAGGATTAGTATGTGACCATTTCATGGCTGGAAGTGGGCCATGAGGTCATTAAGATATTCAAAAGTTAATATGAAGCATGTGTACTTGAGCATCATGACTTCAATCAGTATTTTCAGATGTGCAACTGTTATGCAAATAGAGAACTTTAAAAAGTGGACAGCTGTATTGATTTAATGCAACATTCTCTGCTGGAACAAAGTGTGTGTAACAGCACTGAATGCCCAAAGTCTGGAATCCACCCCGACATATTTCACTGTACTAGGTCTCTAGATGTTTTAATTGGTCTAATTCTGTTTTAACGAGTATCTCATTACAGTTATATTCTACATGCAAAATTAAAACATCAGGAGATCTGGGCATCAGCAAAACACAGAACTCCCATCACCCAGCTTGCATATTACCTGGCTCTCAGAAGAGAGGCCAGTTTCAGAAAAATGCCTCATTTCTGCCCTCTCCCAGGAACACTGTCTGACCCACTGGTACATAACCCACAGGTGGCTTTACAGTCCCATGTGAGGAACGAAACCAGATGCTTTGACACCGTTTTCACCAGATTGTTACTTGAACTCAGTGAAAATGGAATCAGAAATTCAGGAATTCAGCTTCACCCTGCACTGCTGAAGCTACTGAAAGCTTTTTTATTGATGCCCACGGGCACTACAGCATCTGAACCTGCCTGCTCTCAGTGACTGCATCAGGAGGAGACCTTTGGAGGTCTCTCCCTTTTCCCTGGATTAAATGAGTTACTTTACAGACACCATTATCTGGATTCCTGTGAAACTAACAAATTATACACTATGTCTTTTAAGGCATATTGAAATCTTAGTAACTTCCCTGAGACATATTTGGCACTACATTTCTTACTGTAAGTTTTATATATATCAACCCCCAAAGTAATGGAATTGAGCTGCCTAAATAAATGTTTCCTAATGCAACAGATGATGAGAACCACATTCCTGCAAGAGCTCAGCTTGCCATTGGTGGTGAATGTTAGGGAAGAGACTTCATTCTTTGTGAATAAAATCCCTTGCTGGGGAGGAAAACACAAATCGAAGTCTTTTCTAGTGGAAAAAAACATGACTATGTTCTGATTTCTAATTGTCTCTATGACTCTTAGTAGATTTAACTTCCTGCTATCTGTGTGTTCTCTTTTTCAGGCAAACAGGAAAATTCACTACTGTCACAAAGCTGTCCATTGTTTCCATTCATACTGTATCTGCTGCTAAGATGAAATGACTATTGAATGAGACATAGACTACATAGTGATTGAGAGAGTGTTAAATCTTCAGAAATGGCAGTGCATGTGATTAGATACTGATATGGAATAAATAAAGAAATAGCAAGAGGTGGACAACATATAAATGTATAAGGAAAAGCAACTTAAATAACTTAGCCAGATGGTAAATACATAAATCAGAGGACCTTTGGTTTTAATATTAAAATTCAAGAAGTGACAGTGTTATATTAATAAAAACACTGTATTAATAAAATATGACTTCTAGAGTAAACAGTATACTATATTCACACGGAAACATATTTCTTTTATACAACACATTATTTTGCTGATGCAAGAATATGTTGCAAGAATAAGTTAGTACTCTTAAAACAAAACAAAATAGCAAAATAATGGAGTATATTATGTTAACATACAGTAACTAATGTAATAAAATATTCTCCTGAATTGACATGCACAGTTTTTCAGGTTCAACTGATCTAATTATCTGAATAACAGTTGCAGTGCGACCTCTAAAAAATGATTAATATTACCAACAAATGTTCCATGAAGCCTGCAATTGTTCAGACCATAAAACTACAGGTCCAGGATGAGAAACTGTTTCTAGAAGCCAGCCATGCCTATTTAATATAGATGGCTAAATATAACCTCAGCCATCAGGCAGGGAATGTGGGCATTTGCATCAACAAGATGAGGGCTGTCTGATTTAAGACAACTCAGCTTCAGGACTGGATCCTGATACGTCTGATGAGAGACACACTGGAGCTGCACTGCTTGATTTCCTGGTGTCTTCTGCTTCAGCCCTGTTTGTGTGTGCGAGCTGTGGAGATGGCTTTCACCTGGGCTGTCTGCTGGGAAATTCTCAGTGCAGACAGACTGGCAAAGTACCCCTGCACAACCTCCCAGTGCTCACAGCGTGCCACAGCACCGCTCACACGGAACACGTCCAGTTGCACCGCGGCTGCTGCTCCCGTAGAGCTGCCCTAGCAATGAAAGGAGGGCAGAAAAATCTCAGTATTTTTACTGAGCTATCTCCTGGGTTCAGAATAGAGCTGAAAGAGACCCTTGGCCACACCTAAATGATTCCTACATTCCTACAGGATGCCTGAAATGATTTAGTGATGGAAGACGCAAATGCCTGTCTCTTCCATCACTATAAACACTTGCAACCTCACTGTCGAGGCTGAGCAAATGCTCAAGAGCAAATCTTTTCACAAAAGCCTTGATGTGAAGCAAAGAGCTTGATAGTGAAGTAGGCAGTCAAATCTGTGCTCTTCCTGTGACTGACACCCAGAATAGTAACAAAAATACTCACTTTCACTACAGCGGTGCTTCTTTTAAGGGGAAACATTTTTCACTATCATTCTGTAGCTGTACAACCTTATAAAATGATTAGTATAATCATAGTCTTCAAGTTCTGACATTGATATTATTGATACATTTATAATTAGTTTGCAAATTGTTAGTGAGCAATTAATAGATGCTAAAGCCAGGACTACAGAGCGGTAGAGACAGCCCTGGGTCAATGAGTAATGTCCTAGTCAAGCCATTGAAACTGGTTGTCATTGCATGAGCTTTAGCATTTGCTCAAAAAGATCTTTCAACACAGACACACACACAGAGACACACACACATACGTGTCAGCTGGCTGCGAGATAAATCAGCACTCTCCGAGAAGCTAGCATGAAAAAAACCCATTGCAAACCCTACTTTTGCAAGACCTCTCAACTCACCAGAGAACAGACCTACTCTGTATCCTGCATACTTGGATGACTGTGCGAAGGACAAGTGTTCCACATTGCTCTGCGTGGATTCATACAAGCGCACCAGCTGCTCTAGCTATAGGGCACGGACCCCCTGCAAATTCAGCAGCTCTGCAGAGGCAGATTACAGAGCCCTCATGAGCACATAACATCCATGCTTCCCCCCCCCCACATTTTTTTCAATACTTAACAGTATCTCTCTCACTGTGATTTCTATACCTAACTCCTCAGAGCATAAGGTGCAGAGTATTCAGCAATGAAAATAGAAGAAATACATGCTTGCAAACTGCCATCTGGTCAGGTTATGGAGGGCTACATATTTCAGCCTTGACTGCAAACACAAGTACAGAGAAACCCTCTCAAAAGATTCTGCGTTGTGGAATAATTTCTTGGTTAACAGGAGGTAATGAGATTTCCTTCTCATAATGCACTGTAGAGATCCAGGACAACAACAAGCTTGGTGGAATGGTCAACTTTGATGATCTGTCTTTGCTGGCCAACTTGAAGGTCTATCTCCAAAGCAGAGGAAAGCTGTGGAAGAACATTCTGCAGTGTTCCTGATTTCTAAAAAAGCTCTGCTGGAGAGGTGTCAATAGAAGGTCACAATTTGGTTGGGAATTGGCTGGTCCAAACTATTTGAGAATCCATGGCCAAAAATTCAACTGTGCTACGGTATGGACATGTGGGGTGAGAAGAGAGTAGATACAGGAGGGCAAATCTAACAAAATAAGTCTCTAACCTGAATTTTTCTGCAAGTTCCCTGTCGATCAGACAAAGAGGAGCAGGTGGTCTGCCCAGGAGGCAAAGATGAAGATGCCTTAACATTTAGTTCTGAACAGCACATGAAAAATGTCATAAGATCCTAGGAATGACACTCCTCTTTTCCTCTGCACTGTATGTGCCACCCTCTGGCACTCACTGGTGCCTCTCTTCACCGGGCCACATCACGTTGAGCCAGAGTTTGCAACTCACACTTTTGTGTGCGAGACGTAAGAACAAAATATCAACACGTGAAAAAAAACCCATGGTGCATCTTTTCACCAGATGGACAAAAGCTTCTCGTGGAAAGCACCCACTTTCCTGCTGGAAGAAATCTTTTAAATATCCAAGTCTGTAAGAGAAAGAGTCCATCCTGGGCTTTTGCTTGGAGATGCAATGCTCAAAGCATGCTGTAACTGGAACTCCAGAAGGGAATAACCATCACAAGAGAACTAAGAAAAGATCTTTTATAACTATCAGAGATAACTTGGAAATGATAGATGCTGGCATACCCAGGGACAAAGCATTTTGACAGGCAAGAAGCACATCCAAGTACTTATGGACATCTATAGTTAACTCCCTGAAGTCATTAAAAAGCAAAAAGATGACAGCTTCTGATAAAAGAAAAAAAAGCAGAATTATTTGTTTATTGAGTGCTTGACCCAGGTGGACAGGTACACAGAGTTAACTTGTCTCTGTTTCATAACAGACAAGGAAATACATATTTTTTACTAAAGCAGAGCTCTGAAACTGAAGTTAATGCTAACTTCGAAGTGCAATTCTGCTTGAAGGAGTGGCTGTAAAAATGGCATTCTCCTACTCGAAAGATCTATTTCTTGTATGTTTTCTGGGTCACATCTGCTTATTTGAAACAAGATTTTTTAGGATCTTTAATCCTGTTAGCCTGCAGACCAAAGACAGCAAATGGAAAGTGAGAGAGGCTCCTGAATGCCAGCCACTTAACCCCACTCAAAACAGAGGGGATGATCAGGTGTCAAGAAGAAGCCCGAGATTTGGCAGGCAGAATCCTTACGGATGCTGAGGATGCACAAGAAAGAAAGGAAAAAACCTGGGTACTCAGACTCCAGGTTGCATATGGGAGGCTGGCTGCTGAACAAAATCTCTTTTCCTTGTAAACGGAACATATTTGGTGTGAAAAGCCCTGAAAGACCACACGTTCTTTTCTACAGCAACCTCTGAGAGTGCGGTGCCATTTCACTTTGCCTAGAGAATGACAAAAAAAGCAAGGAAATGAGTCTCTCTAGAGGTCACCTAGTCCCAGTTCCTGGTCTGAGGCACTGCCAGACTCATGTTGCTTGCAAAGGGTCCATCTTTCTCATTTAATATCTTTATTAGACAGAAAAGTCAGCTATTTCCCTGTGTAGGATCTGACTTGGCTTTATAGAGCAAGCATGACAGGGTTCAGCAATGCTTCAAAACCTGTGAAATAACAACAGTATTCCAAAGCACATGTCACATTTTTATCAGTCACCAGCTCTTGAGTTCAATTTGGGTTTTTCTCAGGCTCCCAATTTCTTTCTGGTAAACTCCTAGCTTTCCAAATGTAAGAAATGATTATGCTTGAATCATCTTGCCCATGTTTCACTTTGGTTTCTGCACATCTAATCCTACAGGCAGGGGAGCTGGGACTGGCAGAGCTGCCCTGGACACAGGGACATGTGCAGCCACCAGCCATGGGGCTGATGCCAGAGGCACACACTGCACTATCCCTCCCACAGGGTGGGTGGAAAAAATGAGTATTGAGAATAAATACAGCAATGACTCACAGGGGTTATAGGGCTGGAACTGAACACAGTGAAGCGAGATTTTTTTGTTCTGAAAAGGAGCTATGTGAGTTCAAAAGCAGCATTGGAAAAGGCCTTTTAGAATGGGTTCCAAAAAGCCATGGCAGTTAAGAAGGTTTTCCCATTTTCATGCTTCCCTGTTCAAAGGCACACAGTTCAAACTGAGGCAGCAATGCATTTCAAAAAGTCAATACCATTTCCCTCATTAACCTGAAAATCCTGAAGAGATCAGGCCTCCTATTTATAACATTAAACTAGAACGTTTAAATCATTTTCTGGATGTCCAGTCTAACGTTTGCTAGTTCACCTCTATATGAATCTCCATCCATTTGCACCCAAATTCCGATTGTATCAAAGGAGGTTTCCTTACTTTACTGGCTCCCATGACTCCCGCTCAAAGCCCCTGTGAATTGACTGTGCAATTGAGGACTCCATCAGATCGACATATCTAACAACAAGTGGAGCAAACAGGTCTTGGAGGTGTTTGTGGAATTTTCCATTGCACAAATTATCTAGAATAGATAAATAAAAGTATAGTAAGACACTACTGTTACTACAACCTCTGTAACAAACCACAGCGCGGCACTTCATCAAACAATGAATTTGTCAGTGAACAGGAAAACTTCAAGAACATAACAGGAGCTGGAGTTCATGACACAGACAGCAGGAATGACTTCTTACTTCAAACAAATAAACAGACAATGAACCTTCTTTTGCATTAATGTCAAACTTACAAATACATTATCACTTCCTGCGAATAAAACCAGTGTAAGAAACACAGCATGGCAAACATTATGGCTGTAGCAGGTGGGAGAATAATTTCTTCTTTAGTTGCTCAGTACCATGATGCTGGAACTTGCTTTCTGAGGACGAGTCCCTGGCTTTTTGCATGTAGTCTTAGAAAGCTAGCTGGGGTCCTGGTCTAGGACCTAGCTAAGGTAATGCCAATTTTGCCACCAGCTCCCCAGAGAGGGTTGGGCTACCCAGGAAAATGCCAAATCCTCACATGGGTTTTGAAAGCATGGGCCCAAGTGCTTTGGAGAATTGTCTTATTTCACAAAGCACTATTCTTCTGAACTACTCCTGCTTCCATTTACTTTAATATTTTCCTCCCTTCAATAAAATCTTAAAGCAGGGACCGGTTTACTCCATGCTAAATAAATGCAGTACACACATATAAAACGATACACACCTTTAACGACAATGAGATATAGAGTACCTAATTCCCTGCTCATCAGGCAGCCATTACCAAGAGACTTGAGAAGATGAAGCAAAATAAAAGTTCAACTTCCCACCTTTGACTGTG
This sequence comes from Buphagus erythrorhynchus, assembly GCA_013400855.1. Lineage (NCBI taxonomy): Eukaryota > Metazoa > Chordata > Aves > Passeriformes > Sturnidae > Buphagus > Buphagus erythrorhynchus. Next base: position 15,674 of record VZTT01045221.1, read on the forward strand.
GTGATTTAAGGGGTATGCTTTTTTCTAGTGGACACGGAATAAAACCAAGCTGATGCTGACAGAGTTTGTAAATCTGCAAATCTCTACCCATCTCAGTTCTCCGTGCAGCAAGGAGAGGCTGAAAGCATTATCAGCAACCTGAGCTACCCACTGAAAAGGAAATGATCAGAATACAAAATACATACAGTCACTACGGAGGGAATCGTTTATGAGCTGGAAGAGCGGGAAGCTGTCCCAGGTGTCTGGGGGCTGCACCTCTAACGCTGCATCCATATCCACTGCAAACAGGGACAGGAAGGTCTCCGCGTGCTCAACCATTAGGTCTGACCACCAAGCAAAGGCCTTCAGAGTTGGTAGAAAAAGATAATAAAGACGTGCATTAGTTCTAATAAAGCACAGGGAAAGATGTTAGGCCGCTTATCTTAAAAAAAAAAGAGTGCATCTCATGGAAACTACCTTTATTGTAAAGAGAACAGTGCTTTGGAGCGCTAGCCTGCATGGGCAGTGCTAATTACAGAATTAGGTGCTGCTGTTCTAACACAAAGGTATCTTGTAGAGGATCTCTTCAGAGCTCCACTGTAAAGGCATGCAGCTGTAATGTGGCAGAGAAGGTTTCATCTGTTCAATTTACAATAAATGACTTTATTCATCATTAATAATGGTATTTATCAGGAAAAAAATCAACTAATTCTTATTTCTAAAGTACAGAAATTTGGGAGTTTCTTCACTGTTCTTGTGGGTTTTCTGATGTGTTTTTCAACAGCTTAAATTCTACTTGGATTCACTACTTGCATTTGTCTTGAAAAACTAGAAGCCTGAGACATTAAAATCTGTCCTAAATCATTCACACTCTGTTTTAAAGGTATTTCAAACATCACCAGTAAAAGTTATTACAGCACTGTTCATTTTACATGGTTAGCTAACACACTACCACCTTCATGATGCTCCTGATTAGGAACCCGTCACAAAGCTCTACTATCAACATGCCAAGGTAAAAAAAAAATTATCTACAGCAAGCCTGTATTTTCAAAGAGGCAGGAAAAACATATGTCTGAACTTGAAAACCAAAAAATACCAGTGAGGTAACTCATTCTCATGCACATGGGTCCTTAAAGTTTGCTGTGCGGGCTCTCTGAGGTGACATTCACATCATACATGGCTCAGATGTGAATGCTGCAAATGCATGCATGCATGTTCAGTAGTCACTTCTGGCTGGGAACATGCAATATGAGAAGAGCTGTCCATAGGACCATGTGCTCTCATTTTGAAGTGATAGGAAATTACTCAGTGACTTAAAGGAGCTAAGGAACAGCTTTGCGGCACTTGGCAAGGAAAAGAAACCTCTAGCTTAGGCACAAGAGCAGAGATGAAACGGAAGAGATTGGGAATGGAGGAATAAGTTTGAAGAGGAATTGCCAGTCAGGGAGGGGCATTTTTTGCAGGTTTTAGCAGACACGAATAAGCAGAATGGGCTTTCACTCTCTCAGGGTTCAATTTTGATACACAGATGAAGAACTGCCCTGATGTGCACAGCACAACTCCAGCTACTGGTTCCCTCAGCCACGGAGAGGGAACAGCACCCCCAAAACAAGTTACTGTCATAATTTTTCCTGTTTTGGCTTGACTTCTCAGCTGCCAGTGATACTGGCAGGGGGTCTTTGGAACTATTTCCACGCCTTCAATCCTTTAAAATATATAAAGCAGACTGACATTGCTCTGCTATTATTCCATGAGTTGATATAAAACTGATGTGAAGGCATGGATAGATTGGGCATTGCACTCAGCATTCTATTCCCAGAGCTCATCCAAGATGTAAAATAACCAAAATAACCACATGACCCCCAAATTAATCTTAGTATTGGGCCTGCCCTGTAGTGGGGGCGAAGACGTGGACGAGGTGAGCTGTGCCATGAAGGCACAGCTTCAGTGTCTGCCCATGCCTGAAGTGGCATCACCAGCAAGTGTCCCAGTGGTCATGGCATGGGGACCAGGTGGCTACAGTAGAGTGCTCTGTCTGCAAACTGTCCTCAGCTTCAGGCCTATGGAGGAAGCTGCCCAGCTCTGCTGCAGCATCTCCTGCTTGGAGATGCTCAGGGGCACAGTGGTAGTGGGCAGTGGCCCTGCAGTGTCATCACTCTGGAAAAGCCAAAACCAAGCTGAGGGAGCCTGTGTAGGGCTGAGATGTGGGGCATTGCTCTTCAGCTCTTCTCCACATTTGGTGCTGGTGTCCAGCCAGGCTGAATGCTGGTGAGTGCCATGCTGGGAGGCATCAAACCACTGAGAGACCACAGAGGAACCAAAACCATCAAGACAGAGGTGTGCTCCTGATGCCTGCTCCAACCTGCTCACAAAGGTGGGTGGGAAAGGAGCGCTGCTGAGCAGTGGGGCTGAGCAGGGTCCTCTTATGTTGACAGTGCCTGGCTGTGGTTTTCAGGGAGGCTGTCCTTGCTCTGATGTGGTTTCTCTGGCTGTGCCTCTGCCTGTCCAGAGCCTGCCATGGCACCCACCCAACACTGCCCACAGGTCTGCGGGCATGGAGCAACCGCTACGAAGGATCGATGGCAACTGGCATTTGGGGGGAAGGGAAAAGAGGGGAGGCCAAAGAATGTCTTCTGTAACAAATCCCAACATAAACACTTCAGAGTCCTGCAATAAGAACCTGCTTCCATGAAAAGGGAGAAAAAAGAGCTATTTTAGAAAACAGAAAAGCATGTGATCATTGGTGGAAAAAAAATGCCCAAACCAGTAACAGTTTTTCTTTTGCTCAAAAAGTCAAATTTTAACTCTGTAATTCTCTAACTTATGTCAGGATTCTCAACCTCCTCCCTAATTTCCGTAAGCAGGATTGGTAACACCATACTTAGACAACCTTCTTCAAGATGGTAACATTTCATTTATTTACCATCTACTTACCTGCTTTGCTTAAATAATAATGTAAAGGGGGAAAAAAGTGTGCTTTCTAGCCAAACACACCTATTATTGTATATTTTACACATGGATACACATGTATATATGTATGACCTCAAGGAGTTAAGATACATATATACATATACACATATGTATACATAGAGAGAGAAAACACAAGTTTAAAAACAGGTGAATGGCATTGTCTCTGGCATTTGTCATCAGTCATCCAGAAGAAGGGAAAGGGAGCTAGGAAACATCTGATGGGAGAGATGATACAATGACAGAGACCTCCCTCTCCCAGATTTAAGACATAGGCACACAGATTCTGCTGTTTCTACCTGTGCTAGGTTGCTTCCTTATGGGTAAGACAAATCCAACCGACTAGACATGATACTCCTCCTGTAATGATTTTTGAACATGCTCTGAGTATTATTTTCTACATTCTCATTAGGGAGTCTGCCTGGATGTCCACATGGGAAAGAAGGGGCATGTGTTAGTTGCAAAAACTACTGTTTTTCAGTAAAGTAAGGCATTTCTTCAGTAAGCAGTGCAACTTAATTTTCTGCTGAATAACCAAAGTAGACCAAAGAGTCATACCTTACAGGTCGAGCCTTCTCCAGGTGAGTGAAAATATATTAAAAAAAAGTCACCTGGAATTATATTGAGGGGTGGAGAGAGTGTAATACCTCAGCAATGCTCATTGCACTGTGACAGCATAATGTGGCTACAACACAAAAAAAATCAGTGATAAACCAGCCAGCGTCTTCTCTCTCTTCCCTGGGTGCAATTCAAGGTGTGCAGAGAGCTGATCAACTGCCTGTGCACTGCTGAAATGCCACAGCCACCCTCAGGACAGGGATTCAAAAATGCACCAACAGTGTGCTGGGCTTCTGGAGAGAGATGGATTTCATCCTTCCAAGTCACCGTTCAGAACAAGGGACTGGGATGCCTCCTATCTGTGCTGGCATTAACCTTCTGTCTATAATCAAAACCCTGTGACACAAAAGATGCTGGAGAACAGTTCTGAGCCCTCCTCCTCATATGAGGATCTTGGCAGCGTGGCTGGCTGAGGTGACTGGTCCTGCAACTGCTTTGTCTTTTCAAAATAAGCTGTGCTTTAAAAAACAGCTCCTTCCCAGCTGGTTGTACATCCAGCCTGTGCTGGTGAGGAGTGGAATAAAAGTTTTTGCACAAGCATAGTGCTCTCAAGCACTCCTTGCTTTAGTAAAAAGGAGGTTTATTTCACTCTTCACCCCATATATTCTCTCTCTACATATAAATACTGTATATCCAGTACAAGGCACATACAGACAAAACCAGAGGAAGACCACTACCATTCTAGGCACTCGTGTAGTACTTAGTCCATCTCCACCACAGTGTACTAGGGGTTGGGTGAATGCAAACGACAGGTAACAACAGGCTGAGGAGCGAGTCCAGGCAGGTAGGGTTGTGTTGGGATGTAACTGCAGCGCTTGTAAAATATACCCATTGCTGCATGCATGGACTGGACTGCTATGCCACATTTACCCTCCTGTGTCAGGCCACCAGCTCTGCAAGCAGCCGACCCAAAGTTGCTGTTACATTCCTCGGTCAAAGTTACGGAAGCGAGGGCAACCAGGGTAAAATCCCAGTAGGAAACATGGCACTGAGAGGGCATGCACGGGATATGACAGGAGTGACTCGTGTCATTCGGTTCAGTCACATACCTCTTTCCCCTGCCAGGATCATCCAAGATTGAATGAACAGTAGAAAAACAGGGAGGAAATTTAAATATGCAATCAGGCATTAGTTGGGTTTTGTGGATTGCTGTGTATTATCAATAAGTAAAACTATACTGCATATTTAATACACACTGGAATGATTTTTAGGTGATTGTGAAATTATTTATCAAATGCTCTTAATATTGTGAGTATATCTATATATATATATATCAGTGGGAAGGAAAAGAGAAAATAGTGAAAGAGTGCAACAATACCTACAGTCATAAACAATAACTGTTCACTCCAAATTTTAAAATTATTAACTTCTCAATACGCATTCAAGAGCACCAGATTTACAGAGAACTCAGGGCTCAATCCTGCAAATACTTACATGAGTATGCAACATCACCTGCTCAGGCAGAAATGTCCTGACATGCCACTTGCCTTTTTCCAGGACCAAGCCTCATGATTTTCTGGTGTATATTTGACTGTGACATGGTTTCAGTGGTTTTAAAACACAAATCTTTCTGTTAAGGTACTTCTAAGAGTTAAGAGTGGTTGTATTAGGCTTTAGATAACCCAGACAATGAGTAGCAGAGCATAGTTCACCCTACCCTCTGTGACTAGTAATTGAGAGTATTTCCAATAAGCCAAGGCAGAAGAGGCCAACAGGAAACCAGGGGAGTTAATCACGTACTGGAGGGGCCCAGGGAGACCCCTGGAAACAACCTGAATTCTTAGAAAGGGGCAGAAAGGAGAATTGTTCTGTTTTGTTGCAGTTTCCCTTGCTCCCCTCCTGACAGCAGGAGTGGCAGCTGCAGCAGGGACCCTGCTTATGCTGGCTGGGGGCACACACACACAGGTCATGATTTGGAAATACAACCTTTCTGGAAAGTGGACAGGCTTGCTCTTGCAGGTAGTTGGTGGTGAATATTTTGGGCAGATTCAGCTCCTGCTGGCACTGTCAGAAAGGCTGCAGACTGACATCGAGGAGAGCACAGCTCAATTAATTCATCCTTTAACCCTCCCTCCCCTCTGAAAACACACTCCTCCTGAAGTGTACTTTGCCTTCATCATACTTGAGCGTGCTCTCAGCTTTTAAAAAAGAGAACCCAGCACCAGCTGGGAAGACATCACAGAAATACACAAAGCTCCCACTGGATCCTGCAGAAGACCTGGGGGGACAGGACCTCGCCGGGGACGCTGCTCACCTCTGCATGGTGCTCTTCGTTTTGCTGTAGGACTTCAATTACCAACTCTGCCAGACGAATTGTATCTTCTAACTTTTTAGCTGGTGTGACTAACCGGCCTACATTCTCTGTAGTACAAGAACCCAAGTTAAAAGGAAGGCAGGGTGAAAAGCTAGGCAAACAGTAAGTTATTTTAGAGGTTAAAAAAAAACCAAACCATAATATTCTGCAGCTTTAAAGATCTTTTCATGCATATGTTAAATGCTTATATAATTAGTACTGAGCAAACCAGAAAGCCACATTCGTTATTATACTATGAAAATACAGTGCTCCAGCTCCAAATTTCACAATACTGTCAGAGTTGGTTTGCTTTATGGTGGCACTTTATTAGCTCAAATAAGAACATCACATTCCCTAAAGACAGCATCTGGCTACTAATGTATGAATAATATGTATCCTTCGACGTAGATGATGCTATTATAGGAATCATGTCTATATTATTTAAAAATTCTTTTAAGATCAATTCAAACAAATCTGTCTGCACTTGTAATAAATTGTCAGACTCGAGCAATTTAAATGTCACCTGCTACTAAAAGCAAAACTTGCAGGTCTGTCTTGCTCCAGGATTTAACTCCACAAGGGTCAGGAGTTATGCATGCTGGAGGGAGTGAAAAGTGGTAAATCCCACGCTCATAGGTAAGATTTATATAGGAAAAGAGATGCAACTTTACAACAAAAACCCCGCAAAACAAACCAAAGAGTTTAAATCCTGGAGCTTGGTGTTTACCTGTGTTGAGCTATTTTGCAGTGTTTTCTGAAAACTCTAAAAAATAATTAAATTATACTCTTCCAGGTAGTTTATATTATTAGTAACACATTAAAAATATGAGGTGCTAACAATATGGAACATTTAGAGCATTTCACTAGAAATAATGTAGAGGAGAAGAAAACAATCACAATTTCCCTGAATGACAGCTTCAACAGAGCTGACCACAGACATGTCTTCTGGTCCCAGCTCTCCTGAGTAGCAAGGGCAAAGAGGGGCATTTCACTACACAGCCAGTTCCCACCTCTTCATCCAGAGGTATTTTGGCCTCTCCATGGTATCAAAGAGCAGCTCACTGCCCTGGGGTGTGCCAACTCTCCCTGTGATGGATGTTGGGAGCAGGAGTGGAGTGGGAGACCTGTCCCCCTGGGATCCATATGCCAACAGGCCAGGTACTGACTCCCTCCAGCCTGGTTTTCCCCTAGTGTTTTGGTCTTGTTTACTAGTGGGGCAGAAACTTGAGGTGGCACAAAGTGGCTTGTTTTGCTTAACTGGGTCACCCAGGAAGAAATCCCTGCCTTGCTGAAGGCTCAGGGAGCTTCCAGGACTTCATTCCCCCCCTCGAAGTCTTGCCAGCCCCCAGTTTTCCCTGAATACCTGTTTACAGGTTACACAGTTCCCATGAAAAGGAAAGCTGTATGTTTCAGGACAGTCCCAAATGTGGCTGGTTTTTGGAGGAGCTCAGCAAGCTGGAGTCTGGCACTGTAGGGGCTCAGCTTGGCTGAGGGATGGTAAAGCACCATGCAAATGAACTCTACAATTGTACTGATTGATGGCACAGCTAAGGGCCTTGGGTGGTGCTTCTCCAGTTTTGCTGCTGTTTCTTGTATCATTGGGAACAACAACAACAAAAATCAAGGTTCCCCTTAATATAATTTACTGAGCAAATACTGAAATTGGAGAAGTCCTGGTTAACTCCTCAGTCTTTGTCCTATACTATCCAGCACCTCAATGGCTACAAGAATGGCTACAATTGCTTTCCTTTCACAAAAGGAGCCCAAAGACAGGTCCCTCAGTAAGATCTGCTTGTTTCTGCACCTCTGAAGTCAAGGGGAAGCTTTTCCATTGATCGGTGCAGCATCAGGCCCATTCTCATTTGCAACATTGATCTGCTCTCAAATATAACTAAAAGACAAAAGTGTTAATAAGAACAACTGCTCAAAGATGCTGTCTTTAAAGAAAATATTGATGCTTATATAACTTTGGCAGCCAGCAGATGTCAATCTTAATTTTTTTCCTTCTTATTTTAAATATTTCCCTGGTTAAGTTACTATACATCAGAATATTCTGCTAAGATAGCTGGAGCACTGACAGTTACATGAAACGTATACGATATACTTATCAAACATTTCATCCAACATCATGTAAAGCTCATACATATTTATAGTTTCCATGCAAAATGTTATGCAACAACAATGTTATTTTGTGCTGACGTTGATATTTGAAAATGTTGCATATGTCAGACATTGCTAGACAAAAAAATGTGGACATTTTGAAATAAATGCTACCTCTAAATCTCTAAAGCCTACCACGTCGCACTAGGTGTTTTGTATAAAGCTGCATATGAGGACTAGCTTTCTACTGCTACACGAGCGGCTGCTAGACTAGAAAACCACTGAATAAAAGAAAGGAAGACTATTACAGTACTTGGCGGCTGTTTGGCCATGCCTTTGAGCATGTGATCTATCATGTTAGTCTGCGTTTGAGGAGATGATGGTGGCCCAGCCGGCGGCTTAGGCTTGGGCGGACGGGCTGGTTGTGCATGACGGAGAGAGAGAGAGACGCCAAAAGTAAAGAGACAAATGACTTCATAAACAGTGACAAAAAGATGGAACTTTCAAAAGGAACATAAGCAGAAATGATCAAATACAAATGGAATAAGCTGCTGGGTTTTTGCTTATAGGTATTTGGGGTACTACACGGTAATGACACCATTTGACAACACATATTCTAGAAGTCAGCAGATTCGATCTTCCTACAGTACCGTGCAATCAGAAAGCCAAAAATTCAATGCAAGTATGAAACTGTACTTCAGGCAGTCACACGAGGAGACTGACATGGGTTAATTCAGTTAAAACTCTGGAATTCAGAAAAGGTGAACTAAAAAACACGACTTGAAGTCAGCTCCCCAATGCTTAGGCACGTTTAGCAATAGAATAATGAGCCATAGGAATTAATTGCTTTGCAAATATCAATTACACATTTTAGAATTAAACGTCACTGTTGGTTAAAGGGAGCTATAAAATATTCTTGTGCAATTTAAACATGTAAAAAAATCTGTCACTTAAAAATGTGTGGTTCCTGATCGTTTCCAGCTCATTTAATTATTTTCAACTTGGAATTCTAGTGGCTTTTATATTCTGGGTTGAATCATATATAAAAACTTGCCAGCTCTATCAAATATGTTACTTGCTATTCCAAATGTTAGAATACTGCAATCAGGACTTGACCCATCTGTCATATAGTTTACAATATCAGCATAGGAAAAATTCAAAGAAAATAGCCTTTCCTTTTACATACACCCAGAGAATAAATTATATGCTGTGAATATATTAACACAATAGTTTCTATTCCTTTTAATATCAGTTTTTAGCAGCATTGTGACTATTTTTAATCATGTCATTTGCAAGGAATCTGGCATATTTATCTGGACATTCTATTGCCAAAAGTCCTTGCCATTTCGCTTGCATTTTCCAGTGGGGGGGGGGGAAAAATCACTTGGCTTGTGCAAAGGAGATTTCTGATTGCTTTTATTTCTCACAGAACTGTAACATTTATCAAAGTATAATAAAGAATATTCAAGTAAACCATTAAGGAGTGTGAGTTAGGTTGGTGCCCCTCTCCATACACAGGGATAATACACATACATACATAAAAACACTCACAATGCACACATGTGTGCACATGCACACGCACACACACACAGTTTTAGTCTTTTAAGCTGTCTAATGATTAATTCAGACTCTCAGATTCAAGCTATTGGCTTTCTTTCTTTTCCTTGTTTTCTTACAACAGGAAAAGCAAATCTATTCATTCATCTCTGGAGTAATCCTGATCTTTGTTCAATGTTTACCAAGGGTGACTTTGTTCCCAGAAACAAACCTCTCAGCCTCAAGTGACAAAAATAACTGCTTTTTGGGCATTGGCCTAATGACTTTCACTCTACTTTAAAACATAAGCAAGAATTCAATTTGGCTACTCACTGATTGCTCTTGAGCTTGACATGCAGATGTAGGAAGAATATTTTACTGCCCATTGCTATGAGAGCAGTTTGTGCCAAGGTCTCTGGATGGGAAGGGATGGTGGGGAGAGGGAATTGCACATCTCCTCCCACCCATGTCTGACAACCACAGGGGAGTCTGTTGGGTGGCAAAGTTGGAGGTGTCAAAGACAGAGAGCTCTTTCTAAGGGTGCCAAAGCCAAGGTGAAAGGAATCTGAGTCGTACCCCATTGCAGACCTCAGCGCTGCAGCCCCCAAGCATCCTAAATGTGGAGTCCAACCCCTGCCCCTAACAGCTACCCATCCAAAAATAGCTCCTAACAGCTACCCATCCAAAAATAGCTCTTAAGACTTCACAGACATCCAGACTCCAGTGTTGGACGGGCCTGATTAGCACAAGTGCTTTCTGTCCTAGGGAAAAGTCATTAATAGAGAAGGAGGAGGAGGAAAAGGCAAGAGATGCAGCAGCATCTTCACGAGTCGCTAGTGCAGCGCGTACAGAACAGCTTGGAGGAGGCTCCTGCTGTGCAGTTGTCAGCACAGTGCCCCGGGGTGGCTCTCACTTCTCTGGGGGGCCTGTGAGAGACCCCTCCAGCACCTTACCCTGCTCCTGGCATCCCCCCACCACCACCCGCTCTTGGAAACAAGCTCCCACAAGGCACTGGAGCAAGCTAAGCTACAAACTCTTGATATAATTCTGATCTGGCCCAATCTGCACAAATATTCAGCTCTTTTCACACATTTCAGTTTTTCAGACCCAAATTCAAGGCACTTGCATGATGGCTGTAGAACCACCTGGAGCTGAAGGAGGGGAAGAGTTCTCTCTGTTCCTGGGGGCTCTGAACACCCATGAGCCCAAATCCATGCTTTTCTTTCGCCAAACTTTATTGCAAGAAAATTTAAAAGATTACGGTCTGTCTAAGGAAAGGGATTAGTTTCCTCTGTAAATTTAAATAGAAATGGGGTTGTGACAGCCATGCACTATGAGGCACTAGAGTCCACATACTTCTCTGGGTCCAGGTCTCAGAGATGACACATGAGGTCCCTTTCAGGGGTGGCTCAGCTCTTGCTCAGAGTGAGGGAGATGTGTGAGACTGGATGGGTTTCATGGCACTTGCTAGTGATCAGCTGCAGCGTGTGGCAGGTTTTGTTTCACTTTGGCTTTTCTTTTTTCCCTGTTCTTTTCCTCTCTCATCCCTCGCTACAGCCAGTTTAGTATCAGAAATGCTCTTGTACCTGCTGCTCATGTGTGTCAGATGAGTAAGATTTAAACACCTTCACCACTGAAATCAGAGCCAGGAGCAGCTTCTTACTGCCTGACAAAGTGCTTTCCTGGACAAACTTCTTCTAAAGGTTTTTATGCTTCTGCATGATATTGGCACATAAAATACTTGCAGAAGCTCAAATTACTTGGAAAAATCTGGGTTTGTGCTTGCAATGAGCTTCAGCCTGCAATAACAGGTACATTGATAAAACTGTGCTACTTTGAGTATAGATATTGCACACAATTCATTGTGTGTGACTCTTTACAGACCGGAAGATTTTCAAACTACGTATTTCTCTCTCAGCACCATGATTTCTGCTATGTGGGTTACAAAGACATCAGCAACATTAAGAATTACACTTGCAACGGGAGAAGAATATTACTGACTTCTCATATTTTTTAGAAGCGTAGCCACTGATTCAATGATTTCCTCATAATAATTAAAAATATATGACCCTCGCCAAAGGCTTTAGCATCCAAGTGTTATGTGTGCAAGAGTGAGCCAATCATCAAAACAATATAAAAAGCTGCTGTTCTCAAGACAACTATAAATCATAAAAGATTTAGCCCAAGGACAAGGTAGGGCAGCCTTTTACTACACTCATGAAATTTATTTGTGTGTATCTGAAATGGATTTCAGTGATGGTATTTTTTCCTCTCAAAATAAGATGTTTTATTTTAAAGGAAAGAAAAAAAGTCAGAGAAATGTATTTTTTTTTAACTCAGAAAGAGATGCCAATTCACCTCAAAACCTCAACATACTAAGCAAACTGCTCTCCTGATTTTCTAGTGATTATTGAGCCTAGTGAAGAATTCGTGCCTATCTGAATTGTATCTCGTGCCCCAGGCAGCAAGTTGCTCCCACAGCTGATGGAAGATTTGTAGTAAGATAACGACAGAATGCAGATCTCTGGATTTCTGAAGCTCTTGCAATAACTTTGTACTGCTTTAGACACTGTCTCTGAAAGGTCAAGAGGAAATCTTGAAAGCTGTATAACGATTTTCTGTTAAACACAGCCGAATGCCACTTCAAGGAATGAAACAAATAAAGCAGCATCTCAGCACACATGGGTACAGGTTATAGTCATGCCTGAGTGAAAGTACAGGATTTATTAATGACTTCAGCCTCCACTACTGCATACGAAGATGGATATTTTCATATATTTTACATTTTTATCTACTCAAAGAATGCAATTTTATTTTCTTTTTAAGCTTTGTGGTTTATCACAAATGCTAGAGCGATTGCCCAGCAGGGGTTGGGCTGACAGATCACACAGGACCTCTCCTTGCCTTGGATCTGGTCAACTGACAGGCAGCTCAGCTCCTCAGCTGAGTTTTGGATATGTGCACAGAGCTTCCCAGGCTGAGATCCACAAATAGGGAAGGTGAGTGAGGTAAAGTGAGCATGGGACTGTGACAAGGGCCAGTATGAGTGCCTTGGAAAATGCCACTGCTTCTTAACAACCTGCTGTGCTGCTCTAGTCCAAAACCAACCTCTCCTGCACCCTTCCCTGGTGGAGGACGCCTTCCACGCCTGCTGGGGCGAGTGTACCATCAAGATGCTCCATGGCTGGTGCCAGCTGGGGCTGATGCAGCCCAAGCTGCCATGCTCAGCCCCTCTCCTGTGGGTGCACCCGGGTCCCCAGCCTGACACAGGCACCTGAGAGATGTCTGCCTCTGTACAGGCACTGCAGCTGCCCCTCGCTGCTCCATGGGCACTGACCCCTGAACTGACAGGATTCCAGCTTCACTCCCACCTGGCATCACCACTGCCTGTGTTTTCAAGTGAGGTCAGGCTTCCCCAGGAGCCCATCCAGGGAGGACAGTGTGTGCCAGCCGTGCAGCACGGTGAGATGTGGTGCCTTGGGAGACTCCTTCCCTGCACAGGGGATGGAGTGGCTGCTGGACAAGGGAAAACCTGGTAGTTTTGGATAGCCCAAGAGTAGGTGATTTGCCTTGGGCACTTCAGTGGGTCCCTGTGATCTCCAGCTACTTTCCACGAGATGTCCCAATGCTCTGTCACTGACACCCCAGCATTAAGCACTGAGGTGAGACCTCTCTCCATCCCCATGTCTCCTGCACTGCTCATCTCTGTGCACCAACTCAGCACTACCATGAGAAACCTCTCCTTACAGAGACCAAACTCAAATTGCAATATGAGAATTACTCAGTCTGAAACCTGACCCCCCCACTGCAGTCTTACACCAAACACAATCAATTGTCAAACTGACAGGTACCACCTCTGAAGCTGCCTGTACCCAACTCCAGCAGTGCAAGGTGGCACTTGTGTTCATGGGATCCCTGTGCACAGGGATGGAGAAGCTATTCTTTTCTAAAATAATTATGTATTCCTCACTTGCATATATAAACATTTATTAAAAGGTTACAATTATTAATCTTAGTGTTAGTAGCTTTGTCTGATTAATAATTAAAGTAATTTATTTTTAATTCTTTTAGCACAGTTCCCTGTTTAGTGTTCTAATTCAATATTTTAAAGGCAAGAGACTACACACTTCTCAGGAGAAAGGAGAACCAAAGGGTAACACTTGTGTCTTTAAGAAGTTGTTTTCAGCATTCTTATTTTTATTCTTGCTTCTGGCAAAATAAAAAAGTCAGGCCAAACCCCAGTCACTTTTGACTCCACTTAAGCTGAGGAACCAGTTTCAAGTGAGTCCTGCTGACCTTGCCTGAAAATTTTTTATTTAAAACAAAGGGAGATTTGTGGGCACAAAGCAGTGGAGTCACAACTCCCTGTGCCCTTTCACTTGCTCCAAGCGTTGGGAAGAAGCAGGTTATTTTTAAACAAGCTGGGCCACAGCAATGTCCTTCTGAATTTCTGAACTGCAAGCACGTGACAAGCACAATGCTCCATGCAGTTATTGTGCTTAATGCACAACAGCCTGTGCTCACTCTAATTGTTACAGTTAATGGTAATGATTGGGATTTATTTACTTTTGTTTATTTGCACCTTTCATAGATGGAAGGAAAAATTATTCTCCATTTTCTAAACATTGATTGTTATTTACAATTCATTTTACTATGATGCAATAAATTATGGGCCAAATTTGAGCTGAGGAGGTTTGGGGAAGCCAGAACCTGGCCCAGCCTCTTGTACTGCTCTTCTAAAGCAATTTCCCTGTGCAAATAGAGCTGAAATCAACTGGATCCTTTCTTTTTGCCCCACAAAACAGAACAATCTACTCACAAAAAGAAATGAACAGTTCAGGTTTCAAGGACTTTGAAACTAGGACTCTGGGATACAACAGAAACGAGAAGAGGGGCTGCAGAGCTCCACCATCCCTTCTGCAGAGATGTGCACTTGAGCTGAGCCTTTGCCTTGTTACATGTCACCACAGGTTATAAACAAGAGACAAACAAGACTTCTGTCCCACCAGATTGTTTGTTACACATTAACAAATAACTAGAAATAAAGAAAAGAAAAAAAACCCAGTCCTCCCATCAGGGCAGAAAACAGAAGGTATGAAAACCAAAAATGAACGTTAGTTTACTTATAAATGTGCTTGTTAGGTGTGGAAAATTAATGGCCAAATCACCAACATCTTTTCACCCAAAATGAGCTGCAGTTCTTTTGAAAAACAAGAAACCTTCTCTTTACAAAGACTAGATTCTTCTCTACAACTGTCTCCTAAGAAGGCACTACATCTCTACAGGGTATTTTTAATCTATGCTCTATTCTATGAAAGGAGGAAAAGGAGATTATGTAGACAGCACAAATTAACTCCTTAAGTATCAATGCATCTCCATTTTCAGCCTGAAGGAGTACATATCTTAAGGAGCTATGAAAATAGAAAACAAAATAAATATAACTCAACAGTCCTAACAATTTATAATGCATATACAATTGTTCACCTGCATCCTTTTGATTCTCTATATGAAAGAGAGAAAGCAACAAGGAGAGAAAAGAGAGAAACAAGAACAGATATGCAGGATTAATGAGCAAGTGGACCGCACAGCCCCCCAGTTATGCGTGATATATGACATTTGAAAAAAAGAAAAGTCGCCCCGTCTCGCCCCCCGCCCCCCGAGCGTGGGGTTACCAAAGGAAGCTCCTTTCACGGAGGTGAGAGAAAACGCTGCACAAATAGAAAACCAGAGAGGGAGAGCTCTGAGGACACAGAGGGGGTCTCCAAGTGACAGCAGGGTCGGGGTGTCCCCTCCAGAGCTCGGTGCAAAGGAGTAAGTGGAAAAAATCAAGGAGGAGAGCAAGTAGAGTGCATCCTTTTGCTGAGAGCTAACAGACAGGAGACATTAAGATCTGATGTACAGAGAAAGGACAGCCTTATACGATCTTATACACAGGACTGGGTAAAGATTTTATACGCAGGCAAAGGGATGGCTTTTTCCAAGTGTCCTTTATCTGACCTCTAGCTCACTTCTCCACAATGTAGCTGCTACCTTTTGATTGTGTACCAGTGACAAGCACTTTACAAACTGGGGTTACACAGAAGCAAAGTAAAAATGCATTCAGGTCACGGACATTAAGAAGAACTGAAAAAACTTAGACAGTCTGAGTTTGTCACAAACAGATGGGTTAATTGTCTAACCTGGTTTAGGCTGATAGAAAGTGACTGGACTTCTCACACTGGGTTTCACAGACAGAAGCAACAGACAAGCCAATGCTAAAAGACTTGAAGCAAGGAGAGTGAGTTGGTTTGGATCTGGACTTTCTTGAGGTAATGAGAACAGAGAAAGTGAGGACAGCATGGAGAGGAGGGTGGTAGGTACTCACGAATGGTTAAATCCATCACTTGAGAGGCCAAGCAGAAGACAGGATGCTCATACATTTCTCTCTTTTTCCCTATAAAAGAGGATTTGGGCATGCAAGAGGCTTAGGTCAGAGGTAAAGAGGTTACAGGCTATAGGTCAGAGGAAAACTTCATATCAGGTTAAAAGGAAAGCCACAGAGTATTTTGGGATACACATAGGATAAAAAGAAGAAAAAAAAAAGAAAAAAAAAAGAAAAAGGAGGGTTAAAATTTGAGATCTACTGGATTAACCATTCAGCATGCCCATGAGTCACAAGAGAGGCTGTGACCATGACTCCAGAGGTTTGCTCTGAACTGTTTGCAAGAATATAATGATCAAAACATCATGAATAAAGGGAAATAGAATTTCATTGGTTTAAGGCTCCGAGATACTAAGGATTTCAGCCTTCAGTATCTAAGGCTTTCCCAGGTATTTCTTCATAAGCATAGCCTCAAGCTGCCACTGATTTGGTTCTGCATTTCTGACAAAAGTGCCTTAAACATGTGGCTATTCAAATATCATTCAAAAGCAAGATTTCAAAGCCATGTCCAGTGAACAGGAATGCACCTCACCAAGGTAAACTTGTCATTTGCTCTTCTAAGGAAGTATTTGAATATACAGTGGACTATGCTTATGAGAGAAAACCTGATGCATGCAGCTGGCGGATGTTGGGTTGTTCAAATTAACAATCCCAGCATGCTTGGAAATTGGTGTTACAACCACTTTTGCAGAAATAGCATCAAAAAGTGGCTGTGGCCAATCACAGATAAAGGAGGAGAAAAGCAGAAGAGAGCAGATAGTGTGGAATGAACTATTTCTCTGAAAAGGCAGCTGGAAAAAATAATAGGTTTGTTGCTTCAAAGTATTCCCAGACCTAAAAGTCACAGTGCAAAAAGAGAGGGCAGATAATTAACACAACCAAGAAGAATTGAGGCACAAAAGGAAAAGTACACACTAACTGTTCTACTTTGGAAATGAATGCATTTTTACTTACAGATCATAAAGTTTGTTTTTGCATAGATTTATCTGAAAGAAGAGAGCAAATCTTACCAACGAGTTAGTGATATTTATACAGAGAACCTAAGGGAGCCAGCCCTGGGTAGAAGCATCCATCAACAGAAAAGCTGTTTTTGATTCTCAGTCCTTCTCCATCCTTGTCAAGTATATTTAAACACTGCATTTTACAGAATACACCAATTAAAGTATCCTCTGAAGTTGAGTACTTCGATAAATTGCCTGATAATACAGTGCTTATGAAACCTTCGTTCCTTCTCTATTTTTGTCACTCATTACCAAGTCAAGAGTTGATAAACATCCTTTTAGTGCCCAATTCTTAAGTGTTTCTCACTGGATGCATAACAATGAATTCATTACCACTGGTACACAATTTGCATCATTAGACAGAAAAAAAATGGAAAAAGAGAGGACATGTCATGTACAGAACCTGGACAATTTGCCATATAATAACAACCCAATTTTTCATGTAAACAAGAACTAAGAACAAATCAGAGGGAGTTTTAGTTTGGGGGGTTTTTTTCTCCTCTCAATATTGTCCTATAGGCATACAACAATAATCTTGGCTGTAGGAAAGCTTCACATCACACATGACAGAAATCCAGAGTCTAGAGCAGAACATACCATTCATCTGGAACACACAGGTTTAAGTAATTGGGAACTTGGAAAAAGTTGGGTGGGAGTTTCAAGTTGGGGATAGCAGCCAACAAGGTACCAACATAAACTGATAACATATAAAGAATGACTGAATCATAGAACTTCAGTAACACATATCCTCCAGCAAACTTTAAAATGTCTTTTTGATGGCTACATGTGTCTCTGGTCACTGGTTATTATTCTCCCATAACTTAAAAGGTCAAAAATATCAGCTTTGCCAGATTCAGAGTGACAAGAAAGAAATCCGATGCAAGTATGGGATCACTGATCAATGACTGCAATGCAAACTGCAAAGACAATGAAACACACCCAGAAAAAAAGACATTTTAAATTGGCTACAAATGATTAAACATAGATTAAACAGTTTTTCAGCTTTTTTATTTTCATTTGTCTCCTGAAGTGTCACAAGCAATTAGCTGCACTGTACCTTCAGCTGTAAAGATGACATCGCAAGTATTTCTCAATTTGTTTTTTAAAACCACGACGTGAGTCTGAATACTACACCACTGGCCAAATGCACTAACGATCAAAGGAAAAAAAAAGCTACAGTTCTTTTTAACTGTTTCCTCTCTCTTTTCCAGAAAAAGAAATGATTTGCATAGCTTCCATTCTTAACTGCTTCTGAAGCCAATACCACAAAAATACCACAACAGTCTTATCGACAAGAGAGTAAATAGCAAATGAGCTCTTTTTAAAGAGCTCCCAGCCACCTAAGTTGCCACCTAGAAACATAAGAAAAATTGTAATTTCAGAAAGAAAGAGCCTTACCTTCAATTTTGGCATACTCTGATAGTCGAGTATAATTGACTAGAGCTGCTTGCTCCAAGCATTTACGGATGACTGTTTTTACCTCCTCTTGAGGGACCGGAGTAACTATGTCTTTCATCAGAACCTTGACACAAGAAAATCTGATTTGTTGTGGCACACAGAACTGCTTTTCTCCAAGCCCAGCACAAACATCCATTCCTATGCTAGTGCTGTGTGGCTCTCAGGGCATGTGTACAATCCACAGGACTCACTACAAGGTCACCTTGTCCAGCCTAAGACGTGGGACTGTATTATTCCCTACACTGTATGGCATGCCCTGAAGTCTGTGATGATTTTTTAGGGTATGACATTGAGATCTGTCACAACTTGCTCAGTGCCAGGCAATATTTTGCCCTTCCCAGGCTCTACTGACTGACTTGGGTTTGGGTGTGGACTTGGCCATACTGCAGGTTAGCAGAGGTGGGAAGGATGTTGGAGCAGCAGGAATGCTGGAATGGGGATGGATCATGGTGGGTAGGTTTTATACATTCAGAGGGAACAAGTCAGCCTCAAGATGGGAATTTCACCAGGCAGCAGCCAGGCATTGCTGACAAGGGTCTGTGATGTGGATCTTTGCCAGGCAGAACCTTCACCCTCACCTGACAAAGACACAGGCCATGCTTCCTTTAGTGGTCAGGCTACACATCTGCCTCTCAGCTGAGGCAGGAGACACCAACCCCACCTAAGCCCCACACTTCAGCATAAGGTATCATTAATTACATGTCCTATGCAAAGCCAACAGCTCCTCAAGCTTTTTGAAATGGAAGAATACATGAAAACAGGTCATTTTAGTCACTCTCTGCTATTTCTGTGCTTACCCTTTCCAGCAGTGACAGAGTGGCTTTCAGTGCACCCTCTGGACGGCCAAATGGAAAGCAGTACCTAGAAAAAGCACATCATCTTAGCATTAGACCAAGTGCACATGAACAAGCCTTTCCTGAGCTATAAGGATGCTTTCCTAAATATGTCCAAGCAATTCTCTAGTCTGTCTGCCTGGAATGAGCAGTCTTTCTATAGGCTAACTTTCTGAAAGGGTTTGTTGGTGTAGACTAAGGAAGCAGAAGAGAATATGGGTTAGTAATAAGCTGATAGTTTTAGCAGTTTCTTAAATCTGGGTGTCACCTGGAAGTTTTTAGATCTTGGAGAGATAACATCTTCTAAAAATGGGGGGGAAAAGCTCCTCTGGAAAGGACATTTACTTCCAGCTGGAGACCTGGCAATGCAGCAGGGTGTAGGTAACATAACCTGTCTGTGTGCAAATGTGCACAGCCTGCCTGACCTGACCAGTGTGCTGAGGGCCATTCATCCCTTTTGGAGGGGGTTATCAAACCTTTCCATACTGTGACATCCCTGCAGAAAGCCCTGCCTGCAAATACTAGGGAGAAGGTAAATGGGTAATAACTGAGCAGAAAGGAACAGAGAAATAAGAGGAGAAGGGATTTTTTGTTGTTATATTTTAGAAAAAATCCACAGCTTTACCATGCCTATGGGAGCAAGATGGTTTGAAATATCTTTTAAAGGATATATATTTAAAATCACACGCCAGCTATAAACATGCTTCACTGCCCTGTGTAGGTCTGTGTCACTTATGCAAAATTCCTGTGTGCATTCAAAACCTGCCTTTTGGCTGTGCTGCTTATAGGAGGGAGCTGTGAGGAAATCATTCCTCTCGCATTCCGCCCGGGCTCTGTGCCTTTACCTGAAATGTGTGATCTGATTCTCCAGCAGCACACGAAGCCGCTCCTTGATCTCTTCAAAACGCTCTTTCTCGTCCACGGTCACAGTTCCTATCCCGTCAGGCCTGCAGGAGAAATGCCACAATGACTCAGACTCCACCTCAGCACCCTGGGACCTCATCCCACAGAGCACTGCCCTTTCCAAAAGGACCCTCACCAACTGTGAGACCTGGGACAGAGGATGTGTGGCTGCAGCAGCACCGCTGCCAAAGTATCAAAAATAAACAAATAAACAACTATCCTCTCTCACAGTGATAATCTAGATGTGTACACCCCTCCACCCCTTTAATATTTTCATAATTAAAGAAGCTGGGAAAAGCAGATTTCTCTCTAAATACAGGTATATGCAGGGAGTGCAATGCCAGCTATCGCGTCAGGATTGAGCTGGTTGCTGGCAAAAGAGGGACTGAATTTCTTCAGAAAATTCAGCTGCTAATTTAACACAATTCACAGTATAAAATAATACCAACGACACATATAAACAGAATATAAAATTCTGCACTCCTTCCTAGCTGCTGAAACACCCCATTATAGAGGTTTCTTGAAGTGAACCATCTTCAATATATTCTGCCAAAATGTACCTAAAGAGTGACGTGCATTTTGCATTGAAAATGCAATGCTTCTTCTGTTGTTTAATTTTAATTTATAAAAATGAACACGTTATGCAATTTACTGCAAATTTTGTCAGATTACTCGATGCTCCTCTATTTGAGGGGTGCACAGGAGTGTGTTGTGAGCCACCCAGGTCCTGCTGCCTTGGGCATTTCTCATCTTTCACAGAGCACAGTGTGCAGACAATCCCTGCTGAGGCTCTTCCTGGGGGCTGGATAACACTGTGATCCCTGTGCTCTTCCATCCCATACCTCTGCTGATGCCAATCCACCCAAGAGCTGAGAGGAGCAATCCCCTCCTTCTCCCCACACCCACACAGCAAAACCCCCGTGCAGCAGCATCCCAGGCAAGAGGAGAGAGGGAGTCTAATCCACCCAATCCATCCATCCACCAAAGGGATCAGCCAGGCACACAATCACTGGCACTGCTTCCATTGCTGGAGAGCAAAGTCTAAGGATTTTGTACTCCTGGGCAACTCTGCTGGCACGGGCTATCTTTAGGTAATGTAAGACATCTTGAAATTGAACAAATGTTCTTACTTAAAGGCCTCCCCCAGTGTTCAGCTTAAGCTGCATAAATCCGCAGTACTAGACTGGTTTGGCTTTACAAAAGACTTGGCAAGGGATTACAAAGCTTCTAATGAACCTCCTGTCAGGGGTTAATTGGTTGGCTTTATTTTCCTCTTAAAAAATCAAAGGCCCTAAACTTAAAAAGAAAGAAAAATCTATAAAAAAATTAAAATCTATAAAATCTGTGCAATCACTTCTCCTCGACCCTACATTTAGTAAGCTCTTAATATCATAAATATGAACTCTGATATTCCAACACAGGTGAATAAACCATTAAAACATTTGGGAAGAGGAACTTGCAAACCGTACATGATATTTACTGCAAAATTTTAAAGCTAAATATACATTAAATAAAACTTGCAACATGGACACAGAAAAAGACTTGAATACCAGGGCATGTATTTAAAGTTAAACAGCATTTAATCAGAATCTTTATTTGATTATTTGCCAAATTCAGTTGTGTATTAAGGAAAAAAACAGGAAAAAAAGATTTAGGCTGAAACTTGGGATAAAATGTCTCAGCTGGGGAACACATTTCATAAACAATTTTGGAAGTATGGATCTGGTCTCATTAGTAACTAATTAGTACTAGTTATTTTGAAAAAATGAGCAAGCCACAAAAAACCCAAATTAGATATTGAGCAAAAATTAATGTCTTAACATGCTTAATATAATTTATTCCAAAGTTCCATAAAATATTTAATATTCAGATAGAGATGTCCATGCCTTTTGTGATGCTGTGCACCTCACAGTGCCTAGTTTGCTCCCAGGCAGAGAGAGATAATTCAAGGCAGACCACAATAAATGCCATATATTAAAGTGGAGGGTTGAAATTCTCATTTGACTTTTGGCATTTGGTCCTTGCCCTGTACCCACAACAGCTCAGAGTGTCACTGGGTTAATTGTATCAGCACTAACAAACGAGGGAGTAAAAGCTGCCTGCCCTGGCAGTGATTTGCTGTGGGACTGGAAATGGTCTGAAAATTGTGTTACCCTTTGCTGGGTCAATAACCTCAACTGGTGAGATTTAATGGCAGGATCTGACAGCTGGGGCTGGGTTGCAGCCCTCTCACATGAATCTCAGCTTCTCACTGTACTCACAGCACTCACCATGTACCAACTCGTGGTGGGGACCCAGCACAGGCTGACCTGACAGCATCACTTGTGTCCTGGCTGGGCAATGGCAGCTCTGGAAGCATCACTGACCCCCAGAAAGACAAAGGGTGGGTTCTGGAGACAAAACCTCTGGCCAATGTGGCTTTTGCTCAAGTCACAACATCTGAAGGGATGCCAACCAAACCCCGAAGTCACACTCATGCACAAATGAAAGCTTAATCCTTCCCCTTTATTGGACCTGTGTGAGCCAAGAGGACACAAACCCAGTGGCTCTGGCCACCAATCCCTCCATGCTGGGTGTAAGCACAAGCTGCTCTCATGTCTCATGCAAACTTGAGACAATCTACAGGTCAGCTGTAGCCATTTTTGGAGCAGTGTGGATGTCTGGAAGGGCCTGCCAAGCGAGAGCCATCACCATGGCAAGGACTCCCTTTCTCACCCAGCTGTGGACTATATTGCATCTGACATGATGAGCATCTCTTGAATCTACCTTTCAGATTTTCGGCAAACCATTTTCTCACTGTCCTTCACAAAGTTGACATTTTCGGCAGCATGATAGGAAAGATGTCATGTCGGCTGCTTTTCAAGTTGTTGTCACAGTGGTTAGCACCAGTTCTGTCATCTTTGCTTTCCTCACAATCCCCCATCTTGAGCCATGTCACAAATAATAATACTTCCAATGTTTTTGTCAAATTTCAAATACTATAACCCAGTTGCACATCTTTGGATTTACTAGTTATGTTAATCTTTGTTGCTCATCTTCCCAGAAGCTGAAGCATTAGAAACTCATTAATTAGTGACAAATGCAGGATATAGATAGAACTGGAAAAACACTACCCAAAGCCTTCCACTTAATTTATTAGCTCGATAATTTTGAAACCTAATTAAATATTCAAGTCAAATATACTTTGAAAATATAATCTTTCTGAGGGAACATATTTATTTTCCCTTTTGCGAGAACACAAAGGGTATATAGCTTAGCATCATTGTAATTTAAGATTCACTTCTGTGCTCTAGACAATTTCAGTACATGGCTGATGGGGCTGAAAAAAATCCCCAGGAGAAGCTCAAGCTGCAGAGCTCATTCTGATGCTTATTGGCAATTTTGTTTTCAGCAAAGGTGTCCAGCTCAACTTTGATACCAGCTCTTTGATCTCATGCACAGAAGCATCAACTCCTCCAGCGAGCAGCATCTCTCGAAGCTGCAGGAGCTGATGTTCTCACACACAATCCACAACCACATCACCACTGCACTGAAGCAGTGATGAGAAGTGAGAGGAGAGCAAAAGGGTGGAACAGAAGTTTTGGATGCACATGGTATATACAAATGCAAGAGGGACGAAATGGGTTTGGGTCTATGAATTCAGTTGGACAAACAGCATTAATGTCTCCATCTGTGTGGAGACAATTCCATCCAATTCTCTATAGCTCCTGCTCACGGGTACTTGAGGTGTACGGCAGAAGCTGTGGGCAGAGAGGGAAGCAGAAGGGCAAAAAAGGCAAGAAAAATAACTAACGAGATTTTTAATTATAAGTAAACAAGTTTCAGATCACTCCTTCTGCTGCAGATTCACTGTGTTGGCTCTAAACTAGTAAATTCCCACTGTAAATATTTCACATGAAAAGTTTTAAATGCCACTTTCCTAATCCCCCCATGTTTTTAAGTTTTAAGCCACAAAAACAACAACATCAACAAAGCAGGTGGTGAAATTAAAAAAAAGGGTTGCAATTTAAACAGCAAAAATGATAGTCCTTGTTTAGCTTAGATGGTTTGTGCAAATTCCGGGGTTAATTATAAATTATAATTAGGACCTGTGATCCTAAGGCCACTGCTTTATTCTACAAGTCCCGCCTCCCCCCATGCCCTTTTCTAATTATACCCAGTGCCCCCAGGGCTAGTTATGCTGCTAAAACAAATATATCAAAATGATTTTTTAACAAAGACTAATATACGAAGCAATAGCATGCATTTGTATGCAATTATAAATACACAGTATAGCTCCAGCGCGTTAATCTCTTTGACATAAGCCTCCATGAAATACCACATCGGCTTCTAAATGAAAAGACATATCATCTTTTACACCTTTTATGTTTAACTTGTCTACACTTATTTTTTTTACTGGGGAAAATATTGCTTACACGTAGCAAACAGATCTTTGCACGCACTGTGAGCCCTGGCATGCAGAGCCAAGGGAAAAAAAACAATGTCAAAAACTGATGCAAATAATTTGATTTTTTAAGTAACAACTCAAATATAAAACACGTGCTGCCTTCAGCTCCCTTGCTGGTTGCCAGGTGCAGCACATATGAGCTATACAGTAAACATCGATGATTAGTGCCTTGGACGGCATGTGTCAGGAGCGGCTTGCGCAGGATCCCTCGCAGGAGGAGTTGCCTGCACAGTCCCACCGGTTGCACAAGGACGGGCTCTGGGGATGTGGGCAGCATCACGGCCGCCTCTCACCTCAGACCTGAAAGAGTCCACCTGCCTACACCCCTAGGAAAAGAGTATATTCAGCAAACATCGGTTTTCCCCAACTCTCCTTTTCTTCTGGGGACTCATCCCGTGCGGGAAGCATCAGTGAGAAGCCCTTTGTTCAGCCCAGCGCTCCTGGGCGCTGCCCCAGCCACCCGTGAGGTGCTGCCGAGCATGGGGACCATTGAATCTCCCAACTCCTGCCTTCCCTGTGCTCGGGCTCTCCTCCACGCCGCAGCGCTGAGCCAAGGCACAGCTCATCGATTCCCATGTGCGATCCGCACCCGACGCACCGCGCCGGCACTGCATGGTTTCTGAGCCCTGCCATCCTACACCCATTGTGATGAATCCTGTCAGCCTCTTGTGCTGAGCTGGTGACCTGCTGGTGGCTGGCAACCCAGCCCTCAGCACAGGCAGCACACCCCATCCGACAGACAGTGGGAGCATCTGCTGTGTCACCACGGCGCTGGGTGGGACACGGAGCCAGCACCTCAACAGGGTACAGCATCACACCCTGCAGCCAGGGCTGGGCATCTGAACGAGACATAGAAACTCAACACAAAGCTCTAGTGGAGCACATGAAGATACCATGATGAAGCGTATTTACTGCTTAAAACAGTAAAAACAATCCTGTATTTCTTTTGTTTCAGCTAGCTGTGTGCAAATCTTTATGTGAAACAGACCAGATATGTCATTACTACACAATGGAAAAAACTGCAGGTATGTCATGTAGAGTTTTCACTTCTTGAAGGTTTATGGCAATAGCATATTTCTGCTGGATTTACAGTTGTACAAACAGCAATGAAAGCATTAGCTTACGAAATTGCTTCTTCTTGAAAACAAGTCTGAGGCCATAAAATACAGTTTACAGAAGAAAGGGAAGTCACTAATATACCGTATTAATTAACAGAGAGACTTGTAGCTGCTTGGACCCTAGGTAAATAGACATTGAACAACTTGAAGAAAATTATGGTGCTTGGTTGTTATTAGACTGGAGGGAATTCAGTCCAACATTCTGATTTTCATAAGCTCAGTCTGCTAATATCTAGCATGTAAACAATCAATATCTAAGTCTGATTTTTAAAAGTTTGGGATTAACAAGCACAAAAAGAGTTTTTCATGGTGCTAACTTTAAAATTTAAAAAGAATGCTATTCTATGCCTAAATAAACAAAAGAAGAAGCATAAGTGAAATCAAGGCCATTCCTGAAAGTCACTTCTTTGCAAGGGGCAGGAGCCACTGCTCAAGATTTAGGCACTAACTATGGACCTAGAAAAACTGAGCTCAACTTTCTGTTTCATAATGCTTTTCCAATGTGCAGACAGGGAAGCAGTGAGGCTCCTCTAACACATCACTTCTCTGTGCATCAAATAACACTGGCAGTACTGTCCCAGCCCTCCGACACGAGGACAGCGAAAACAGGGAGAGAGAAGGCAGGGAAAGACCTTGGTGGCTGTGTAAATCCTTCCACAGTTTTATCCCAAATCACAATGTCTTTTCAAAACCATTCCTGCTCTTGCCTTTGCTAGTTCTCTGGAGTACTATTGATAAAGGAAAGCAACACAGTGGTGGTACCAAAAGCAAAGAGACATCAATAAACATATGATGTGTGCTGTTGGATGTCTGGATAATTCTGTGCCTTTTCTACCTGCCACCTATGTAAACACATCAGAAATCACATTTTTTCATAATGATAGTTCTTTACAAAAGGCATCCTGGGATACCAAGTGGACAAAACTCCATTACCAACTAATGAGTGACCACAACAATTAAAAAGCATTGAGTTCCTCAGCCAGTCTCAGAGCAAGTACCTGAGGAAAGTAAACCATGTGGATTTTGCTCTTGCTGTTTTCCTCACACCCTGAACTTGCATAGTCAGGTGTCTCAGGAGGTGAAACTTAGGGCAAGTAATTTACATTTAACTCCACTTCCACTTGTGAAAAAGATGAAATTAAAAGAAAAATTATGTAGATTGTCATGCAAATAGCAGTGATTACAGCCTTGGTATGGAGAGATCATGTCAGGGGTCTGAATAAGATACATGAGCCCAAAGGATGGGGGAGACCAAACTCCGACATGTAAGGCAACAGGGCTCCAAACCGTACACAAAATCCCATTTTGACCATTTCACCTGCTGCAGCCACAGGGCCAGCCCCAAGCTAGAGCTGCATTTCCAGCAGCAGCCTTCCTGCTCCCGTCCTGGCTGCGGCGCGGCAGCGCTGCCGAGGCGGGAGCCGGACGGGCGAGGAGGCATCATCCCCACACTGACACCTGTCATCCTGTCAGCCTTGACCTTCAGGCTGTCCCCAGCATCCACAGCCTGCCTGCACTTCCCGCTGACTGCGAGCGACTGTTGTCTCGCTGCCTGACCTTATGCAAACACGATACAAACAGACAGCCCACCTCAGCTCCATCACTGTCTGCTGCTAATACAGGAGATTGATAGCCACATGAAATTATCTCCCTGCTCGACCTTCATTACTGGGTGGTATATTCTGTCTGACAGCCAACTTCATCCTGGGGAAAGCTAAACCACTCATTCAGGGGTTTTTACTGTCTAAAAGTGAAGGAACTCTTTTTCATGAAGAAAATCAACACTTTTTCAGATTTGATGGAAAAGGAAGCCTTTGTTAAACATAAAAATGTCTTGTAACTCGGTCTTTCCCAGACCACTAACAACAATGCAATGCATGGCCGCTCCAAGATGTTCTGTTGGGTTCTGTGCCAGGTCCTGGGGCAGGTGTGCCACCTTGACAACTTTTACATGGAAAGTTTCAGGTCTGCCATGAGCTGTAAGTCTCCTGGGGAGAGCAGGGCCAGTCATAAGGCAATGAGTAATGTATGGACACAGCAGGTGGGAGGGAGGGACAGAGCAAAAGCAAGCGTGGCTTTACACACGTCGCAACTGCCAGTAAGGACTGCACGGGTAAATCCTGGCTTTCCATCGCTTTCTGCCAGCCAGCTCGCAAGTGCACGATGCATGTGGCCTCAACAGCTCTCTGAAAAGAAATCGTGACTCTTCCACTCAGATATTCAGATTGCTTAGAGTAGACACGAAAGATACAAGTTGCGTTTCTCCCTGAGACCTCCTGTGGTCTCTTTCTGTGACCTTCTGGTAGCAAAAGCCAGACGCTGCACCCCGCAGACTCCATAGCAAACTGCTGGGTGTTAGGCAGAGCCTGCCCTTGGTGGGAACACGCAATGCTGCAGCCTTGCAGCTCCCACACAGAACCTCCCGCAATCCCCAGGCAACAGAGAGACGGCACAGACCAAGAAGGAACATGAACCTTCAGTTTTCGGATGTGAAGTCAACTGTCAGCTAAAGACAACTAAGTCATAGCAAGACACTCATTCCTTTCTTGGAATATTTTAAGTGAGTGACTGGAATAGCCCATCTGTGGCCAAACTGCCCCTCTGGCAGTGCCCGGCAGGTCCCCATACACAGCATAGGACTGGTTTGAAAGCATGACATTTTCCTGAGCCCACAACTCTCCAACCCCATGGAGAGAGAATGGGAGGTTGTCACTGTGGCCCATACCATCAGATACCCCCTGTCACCAACCCTGATGAAGAGGAAGCTTCAGTCCTGACTGTGCTGGGCCCTGTGCAGAGCTGTGATGACCATCCCACCTCCTCTCTGCTACGGGCCAGATGGGCTTTGAGCCACGTCCTGTTCCCACACCAGCTGTCTGCTGAGATGAGTCCTGCCTAATACAAAGGGCAATGGGGCAGCCTCTTCCACTGCCCAGTGCCATCCCCTAAACACCACGTGAGCCATCTTCTAAACACACCTAAAAACCTGTGTCTCTGATCCCCTACAGGACTTGGGTGCCCAAATGCTATCCAGCTCCCAGGAGAGTGTGTGACCTCAATGCTGGAGTCAGGTCTCCCTGAGCCATGGGGGTGCAACTGCCCAGTGTGCTCAGTGACTGAGGAGCCCTCTGCAACACACTCCTGTGCACTGCACACTTTCGCTTACCTTTTCGGCTCTGGATTCGGCTGGGTTTTGGGCTCCTTCTTTTTTTTGGACTCCTTTTTGGAATCCTTTTTTGTCTCCGTTTCAGCGGCAGAGGCTTTGCCCCCCTCACCGTCTGCACTTGGCTGTGACCCACCAAGTAATTCTGCCATGAGTTGGCTTGGGGGAATGATTGAAATGCAGGGGGCAAGGCCGGCAGCAAAAGCGAAAGAAACGAGAAGAAAGCATGAAAAACCTCAAAATAAAACAAAAGGAAATTAAGCTGAAAGGAAACAACTGAAATCATGTAACAATTGGCAAAGAAAGAACGAATGAGCAACGGAAAGTCAGAACTAAAAAAGAAACTAAGGAAGCAAAACTTGGTTTCCATGACAAGATGTATGAAAGTAACTGCAAAAGCAAGCGACAGCCTTGCAATGTGAAACCTGGGCAATGTGTGTCGTAATTCAGGGTGGTATTTACCAGAGGGTATATGAAAACACCTAATTATTTTATAACATTCCTTTCTTCAGCAGCATATGTAGGATACAAAGTGGTATCTCAAAATATACAATATAAATTAACAGAAAAAAAGCAGAAAAAGAAGCTGCAATAGATGCTACAGCTGTCAACAAAATAAACTGAGGGGGGAAAAGCACAGCTCCAGTTCCTCCCATCAAAGGTTTGTCACATTTGAGAGAAAGGAACTGTCTTCTTCTGAAACTGAAATTGCTTTGCAACAGAGCAAGATAAAATATTCAGTTATGTCTAAGCAATTTCTGAAATGATGTCACGTGGGCTTTAAATGAGACATAGGTGCCCAAGGGCTTAAAGCCCTTCTGAGCACTGAAGTTTGATACTGCTGAAAATTTCACTGCTACAACTTGTCAGATCCTCCTGCACAGCAATCAAATCAGTACAGAGTATCATTTACTTCTATTTATTCAACCTGCGACAGTCACAGGGACTGCAACCGTATCTTGTTCAGAACTGCATCTTACCAAGTGCCTGGGCAAGTAAGTAAAAAACCTTCATTTCTGGATCCTCTATGTGCATTTTTACTGCTTACATTAAACAAGCAATGAAACAAACAAACAAACCGACTATGCCACTAGAAGTGCTGCTGCCAAACATCCACTGTGAAAACAAATTGGGGACTGTTGTGCATTATCCAAGGAAACCTATATTTGACAAAGTCATCCCTTGTTGGCAGGGCACTGCTAGCCAAGAAGAATTCCTTACCTGTTGCCATGAACATGTGATGCACAAAAGGCAAAGCTGTAGTGAAGTAAGGTGGGGTCAATCATAGCTCCGTTTTCTGCGCGCTCTAGCAAATCTCTGAGGTAGCAGAGATGTCTGTGACAGCCTCTCACTCCATTACGTGCACAATACTCATCTAGCACAAAGACCTGGCCAGGACTAAACCAGCCCTGTTTAGAGATAAAGAGACTTGATTTTAAATATAAGTTATTAAATACAAAGGCTATCAGATTTGGAGGTGTAGTGGTCAACTGTTCTAATAAAAGAAATACAAACCTAAGGCTACATTAAGGAAAAAGGAGAGAGGTCACTCAAACAATAACAGTCTGTACAACATCACTCAAATACAGCATATACTCAGTGCAAAAGATAACAAAAATGTATTATGCTACCATTAAAGGGAAATGTCATTTAAAACACTGAAAAGTTAGGCCAGTTCATGTCAGTGCCTAGCAAAAAAATACAAAGAAAAAAAAGACACCTTTAAGAGATTACAAGGTTTGGTTATTTAAACAGTGTGAAACAGTAGTCACATTCTGAGGATGGAATTGTACATTTGGTAGGGAGCAGGAAGATTGATCTGGGGGAAGAGGACAGAGGATTACACTGAAAAATGACTTCTTTTGCATCTGGCAGGTAGGAATGTCCTGCAGATGGAGAAAGGCAGTTCTGCAGTATCAGAAAGGGACATTTCCCATTGTCCTTATTGCGTGCTGCTGGCAACACGCTCTGACATCGCCCAGCTCCTTGGCACCAAAACAAGGGGAGCTCTGCTCAAGAGCAGGGCTCCTTTACACATCCAGGAACCTCAGACCATTTCTTTGTATCAGTCCTGAGGGGCTGGCGACACAAGGCTTGTGGTGCAATGTCCAGACTCCCAAAGAGGATGCCCTTTCCCTGCAAGGGGATGGCTCTGGTGAAGGTCCTGGGACAGCTGAAGCAGAGCGTGCCTCTGCCTTCAGGAAAGGGGCTAACGAGAACAAGAATAATCTCATAGATTGCTTTTCAGAACGCTGCAAAATCGTCAATATTTACATGGAAATTTGGGTGCTAAACAATTGCTAAGACGCAGCTCTGGAATGCATCAAGCTGCAAAATCTTTCATCGTTTAATTGAAAAGTTCCTGCAGCGGGCGGGAGAGTAGTTGAGGCAGAGCACTGCCCCTATAGGCAACTTCTTTGCCACCCCATCTGTTACCCCAAATGCTACATCTTAGAAACAACACTGCTGTGAAAGATTAAAATATATTTTCTACCACTCAGATGACACCAAATCTTTTCTAGATGCCAAAATAGCTGCTTTGAAAAGAGTTGAAGAAATATCAATTAAGAGCTCAAAGACATAGAGAAGGATTTGCTCATCCTTATTGGGCCAACTCCAAAACAGATTGAGAAAAGAATTAAAATAATGAGGGGAAAATGATAGATATAGGGAGTAGCTACAGTGCTGGGATCACTAGAAGTGCACATTTCAAAATGAAGACACAGAACAATGCAGATGGGATGGCCCTCTGGAAGGCTATTTTTTGGGAGGGGTATATTTGCCTTCACCCCTTTTAATGGTATTTTTGTCTGCTTTTTGGTTGGTGGTATTATGCTTGATTCTGGAGTTCTTTATGTTGCCTGTTTGTTACATCCTAGACCATCTCTTGTCTCTCTTCACATAAGTGTTTGGTGATCAGGCATGATAAAAATATGGAACTGCCATGATTGCTCTGGTTTTGGATATAGGGGTAGAAGTGCAGCTAAAATTGTTATATTCACCTAGTACAAAGAAAGAACTCATTTCTCCCTATGGGGTGAAAACTTGGCTCTACTGACAGTGATGGGAAGGCTGGCAGTGATTTCACTGGAGTCAAGTATCAGAGTCTGAGGCAAAGGAAGCAGAGGCTGAACCCAGCGATCTGGAGCATGCCACATTGCTCCCCTGAACTGGGCTCTGCGATGTGCTGGTTCTCAGGAGAACAGAAGGGATGATGGTAAACACCCAAAATTGCTGCCATGATGCAATGAGGGGAATCAGAGCAATGAGCAGAGATCAGAGGTTCAGTTATGAGCCCCAGACCTCATGAGAGCACAGGCAGCAGATCCAGAGCTCGGAGGACCAGGAGGTCTTCCTTTGCATGGCAGAGGTAGGAAATAAAACACTTGATTCTGAATGGGGATCCACTGGAGCAGTAAATGCTGCTCCCCAAGGTTTGATGAAAAGCGGTATTCAGACAGATCCCCAGTATCTTCAGGCAGATCCTGGCTCTTGATGAAGATTTGCCTGGGCCAACAAGCTGACACCCAGCCAGCCTGGCAAACAGCTGACAGTGATGACACATGGGGTGTCTGTCCCCAGTGCAGATAGGTGCAGCTCAGCGTGGCCTCACAGACTGTCTCCAGTGGCATGAGGAAACCTGGAGAGGACAATGGAGGAAGGGCACAGAGCACAGGGAGCTCCACTGACTGTGTTCAACAAGCTGAACTGCTCTGATAAGAAGACACGTCCCAGACACCAGCAGGGAATGCCAGGGGAGCTCTGGAGCTGGGAAAAGCGAGGCTTGGTCAGGGCTCGTGACACATAGGCCAGTTGTCTAAAGGCAAATGCAACTTTTGAGAAAACCTGAGTTTTTGAGGGAAGTTACATATTTCAGTAGCTGAATTTTCCCATTTATCATAGGAAATCTAAGAGAATTTTATCTTGGTGGCCTGCTTCATGGATTTCTTAACCTGACTCCCTCACATCATCTCGGTTAGGCTGGGCACTCTGAAGACCTCCCTCTATGTGCTGTGCTCTATAATGCAAAGTCGATGAATGCTGACACATCATGGGCAATACATCTCCAGCACAGAGATGGCTGTGTGAGCTGGATGCTAGCAGTGGGTGGGAAAGTCTTGGGAAGAGTTGGAGGGCAGTTTCAGAAACAACACACACATCCAAATGAAAAGAATGAAGACCCATGCCTGTGTGGGGTCCATACCAAGCTGGAACAGCTGAATACTCTTCTCAAAAGTCCAGGCAATACTCTCAGAATGGCTGTTATCAATTTGTGGATGATGGGCAAGACCCCTCTGTAAGCTGTGCAGAAAGTGTTCTTCCCCCTCCCCAGCACAGAGCTCTCTGCCAGTAAACATCACTTCTGCCGTGGCTGGGATGAGTCAGCCAGGCTGTTTGTTTTCCTAGGGATGCCTGGCTCAGCTCACAACTGGGCTCACAATAGTGTTGTTTAACCTGGTTCCACAGAGAGGAAGCAATGCTGAGTTATCCTCTGTGCCAGGCTAAGTCTTCCCTGGCACCTCCACGTCCATGTTTGAAAACAAGAGGTGTGACGAGGCAAAACTCTGTGGGACCTTGCATGGAATGTCCTGTAGGGAATAAGAATTGCCCAGTGGCACACAGTGGACAGAGCAGGCTTACCACGGGCTCACAGCTCCTCCAGACAACCCAGCATAGTGCTATCACCAACATTCCAAGGACACAGCAAGAATAGTGGGAGCTCTTTGCAGTTTCTGAGGGCAGTCTGTTTTTACACCATAATCAGGACAAAAACATGGCAAAGTAAGTCAAGAAGCATGTGAAACCAAGCATAGGTGAACACAGGCCATTATTCTGTTCCTTACAACACTGTAATGGGTGATTTGAAAGAAGATGGTTAATTGGTGATGCTCCACTCTGAAGAGGATGAGTCTTGGTGCTGAGGGGAGCTCCACCGCTCTGGCAGCTTCTAGCAAGGGCCTAAACATCTCCATAACAAGCAGAAGTGCGGCTGGTGGGTTTCTTGAAGAAAAACATTGTTAATCATTTTCAGTGATGGCCTCTCACCTCTCCATGAGTTTAATTCAATGGCCACAGCTCTCTCACGAGGCCCAAGATTGCACAGAGACAAACCAGCAGCAAGCCAACTTCTCAGACATGCATGGATGGGGATGGTCTTCCTAGGGTCAGCCATGCGTGGGGAGCAGAAGCTGCATGCCAAAGTCACTGCCTGCCAGAGCAAGGACCTTGATGGAACCAGTGAGGAACCTGCTGCAGGTCTGACAATGCTCCCACCAAACCTACTTGTACCACTTGGGTATCTGCAGGTAAAGTGCAGCCTTCCCCCACCCCATCCTTACCTCAGGGGATGTCCACAACTGTTCCTCCTAGCCCTGCCTCTCCTTAGGAAGGTGACAACTCACTACTGCTAGTGGCATTTACTGGATATCAGTCCTTCAGAGGAGACTGGCCCTTGTGTGTGGTACAAGGAGCAGGGTAGTGAGAGGAGCATCATGGTGGAGGGGGACATGGAGGGCAGGATTTGAGACCGACAGCCTCCTTGCCAACTGCTCAGCTGTGTTCCCAGGCTGCTGCTTTTAACAGCGAGGCACTCAAGAGCTCCAGGGACTGCACAGCTGGCAAAGGCTTTTGGCACAGCATCGTTTTTCTGTTGAAGGAGCCCACCACAACACCCCAGTGTGCCACCCTGTGCAACAGCAGGAGGGCAGCAGGTCAGAATCTGTCCCATGCCATGATCAGGACATGTCCTCTGTTTCAGGATGCTCTAGAAAGGATTCATCCTGTCATTTTCTCAAAAACTAAGAGCCTCTTCATCTGCCTCATTCAAACTGCTAAAAATTAATTGCTCAGGTTGCATTGTTATTGGTCATTTTTAATTTAAGCCTTTATAGTATGTAAGAGCCCCCAAGCACTGCACCCCAGCCAAAGGCTACAAGCTGTCCTGGAACATCTCAGTGCCACTGTCCTACAGTGGGCAAAGAGCTGCAACTGCTGCTTATGGGAGTACTCAGGATGGGCATGCAACTATGTGAGCATGGAGAGACTGCAGCAGCACTGCAGTTATCCACACAGCCCCATACCTGCTTGGGACCCCTGCTCATAAAGAGACACAAAGCTGGGCCACAGTTATTCCTGGTGGGACTCCACTGACATGGGAGGTGGTACCAGACAGTCATCTTTTCCCTGTTCTTTCATCCAGAAGACTCTGGAAGGCAGTGCAGGAGGCTGCAAAACACTGCTCTCTACTTCACATTCCCACACTGGAGTTTCTCTTTGCAGGAAGAAACATTTTAAACATTGCAAACAGAAATGATAAAGACAGTGCGACTGGAGAAGAACAGCAGTCAGCTCACTGCAGGCAGCCTCTCAAAAGAAAATACCTCTGGGCCAAACTCAAACCTGGTGTAAACAGAAGTCAATCTTCCAGCAACAGGGGGATTAGCCCCCAGTTGCACTAGCTTTGACTTTGCTGCTTGATGTTTATATCACTAGAGACCAAAGAATATACTTGCCAGACAAGAATAGGAATCATTAAGTCTGTGGTCCAAAGTGAGGCGCTGAACCATCTCAAAGAGTGAAGCGTGGTCAAAGTTACAGGGATTGGAAGAGATAAATTCATCCATGCCATGCTTTTGAGCTCTATCTGCATCTGTTCATTTATACATATAGAGAAAGACACCATTTAGAGAGATATAAGACATTTTAGTTGACAAATATAACAGAAAAAAATATACAGTATGAAGCATGAAAGCCAAGTATCTCCTCTTCCCTCCATTGCCATTAAGTTTTCTCTTTGCAGGCTATACAGTACAATTCACCTCCCATTGTCAACTTGCATCAGTTATGGACTATATTATTGCATCTAGGCAAAAGATTTTAGAATTAACATCTTGTCAACTGCTCATTATAGTACATTTATTCTGTACTTAAAACCAGAACACAAACGTACAAATTCACTCTGCATCTTACAATAGGCTATGAGTTAACAGAATTTTGGCTCACATAAGTAAATTAGCTCCTATTTAGATAGTTGTGGTTAATTGTAATAGATTCTGCCATTCTAATGAAGTTACAGCTTTTTTCTCTACATTTACTAGGTTTTCTAGGTATCACACCAGTTACGTTGTTCTTTCTCCAAATGCCAATGTTTGTCTTCCCCACGGCAATTTTTTTTCCTAACAGCAACTTTAAATGCTACCTCACTGAAATAAAAAGATGCTCTTTTAAGCATTGCTAGGAAGTTAAATTGATATGTAGTTTGTTGTCACAGAGGCAGTAACCCGACAGTGCGTCGGAGCTGCCAGTCATCCCGATGGAGAGACTGAATTTCCTCTGCCTAGATTACAAGCTGCCATTTTTGGGTGAATTAACAGCCTCAACGTATTCACACTTCTCTGCTTTGGGTGACGTTTATGGGCACTAACTCCTAGGGGCTAATTAATTAATCTCAACATGGTTAACTAAACTACACCGAATTCAGCAGTTGAAATGAAGCCTCCAAGCCAGCCTGGGTGCGGCCAGCCAGGACCCCGCTGGGAGCAGGTTTTGTTCTAGCAGCGGCTGGGGAATTAAAGGACACCTTTCACTTGGTTTTGTCTGTGCTCAGCTTCCTACTATATGGGCTCTTGCCAAATCCTCGACAAAGAAAATAGGATTTAAATCCTTCCCCTGTTTATAGCCTCCTAGGGGAACTGGGTGGCCTTGAAACAATGTGGCTGAAAGGACACAAAAATGCAGTTTTCCGCAGCAGGAGTATATGGTAACTGTATTTGTTTTAAAACAAAATCCCTCTTTACCAGAAAAAAAAAAACAACAAAAATCCTTAATTAAAAAGAAAAAAAAAGTTTTAAATGAGAGTGAGAATGTTCTTTTATATATGTTTTTCTATTCAATATTTAGCTGTGAAGGATGGCATGTCTTTCCAAATACCTCATTTGTGTCAGTGCTCTCATATAGTAAT
The DNA here is from genome assembly GCA_013400855.1 of Buphagus erythrorhynchus. Taxonomy (NCBI): domain Eukaryota; kingdom Metazoa; phylum Chordata; class Aves; order Passeriformes; family Sturnidae; genus Buphagus; species Buphagus erythrorhynchus. The sequence goes on from VZTT01045221.1 coordinate 52,471, forward strand.
GATCACTGGTAGCAATCTTTACATTTTCTGTATAGTCTATCGTTATCTATATACAAACTGTATAAATAACATCACTCACTGGAAAGAAATCAGACAAATTGAAACATGTAACATTTCAATTAGCTGCTAGCAATACTTAATTCAGCTGTAGCTGGCAATTTTCCTCACTACAACCCTGCTGAATAAACACTGATGTTTTTCCTACGGAGGATTAATTTTTGAGGGTCTGCTCCCCTGTTTCACTGTATGTGCTGGGTCCTGCTGCCCCTAACCCTGCCTCCCTCCCAGGATGCAAATGCCCCCCTCTCCCTCTGCCGTGCATTCAGCACCAGGACAGAAGCAGATGCTGATGGTGCTGAGTGAGGTGGCAGCACACGGGCTGGCTCAGGGGATGGGAACAACCTCCCTGGGGAGCACACCACGTCCATGGCACCTCTCCAGCATCCCTGGGCATGGGATGTGGAGCCCACCCAGCCCTGTGGCCTGCAGCACACACTGGCTCCTGTCTGTTTTGACAGCTTTCTGCCCCATTGTCTCTGTCCCTTTGGGCCAAGATGGATTTGACTGCATTCACTCCCAAAGAGTTCGGCTGTGCTGTTTTCATTCCATCCCCAGTGCCCAGAAAATGTTTTAACAGCTATTATCAGACTATTTTTAATGGCTTGCTGCTCTGCCCGGTTCCTTGGAGTTGACTGCAAGCTGACAAATTGGCTGGAGGCCTTCATTTGCCAGCTTTGCTCAGAGATTTTATTACTTTTCAATTAGGAGCCCTGATACACTGTCAATCCTCCTGCTCAGCCGACGAGGCTCTGAGAGCCGAGTAAATCAGCTGGAAATTGGAAGAGTCCTCTAGCCCTTTAGCTGGTGAACCTTTTTGAGCATATGTGCTAGAAAGCATGTATTTTTTATTCTGCACTAATAAGCTTTTTCCCATATTACATTCTCTGAGCAAGGTGGGCACAGGGCAGATTTTCTGCCGGTGGGAACCGACTGAAGCACCGCTGGCTTCCACAGAGCTGAGTCTGGCTGGGCTTTTTACAATCTCCTGCCCAAGGCAGGGGCACAGACAGTTCCCTGACAAGCTTGAGAACAGACACAGTGATTAAATGTCCTTCACAACTGTCCATAATCAGGGGCAATTTTACTTTCATTAAGCACTTTGAAGCAACACCTTCCATTGGGTGCCTGTTCGAAAGCCTATTTCCCCCAAATCTCTCCTCATCGGAACAACCACATGAAGAGAGAGACATCAGACATGGCACTGTGTGAGCTCAAGTGACCAGAAAAGCATTATGCACATGACTTCTGCTCAGTCAGTGATTTAAAATGTGGATTTCTGCCATGGGAAGGAGGATGAGCAGCTGCAGCTCTTGCAAGGCTAAACCATTTTGCACCAGCAGAGATGCAGGGCCAGGTGGGTGCACATCACCCACCCAGGGGATACAGCTGTTGTGATGTGAACTGGAGATGGCTGTGGAGAATGGTAAAACAGATGTGTATTTCTTTTAAAGGAATATCAGCTCTGGGCTAGATGCTTCATTGGGCCAAAATTCTTAAAAATAATAAAAAGCAGGTTAAAGAAGTCAATCCTGTACTAAACTCACCTTCCCTTAATTATTCTAAACAAACACTCCATGCACCTTGTAATTTATTTTTGCATTTTGATTTTTCTAATGGGCTCACGTTAAAAAATGAAATTAATTAATCAAATTATACCAAAACCATTGAACTTCATAGGCAACACAAAAAGAACAGATCTAAATATATTATTACTCTGCATCAGACAAATATCTGCAATTTAAAATAATGCCAGCATCTGCATATGAAATGTTTTATATATAATCCACCTCCTTTCAAAATGGCCTATATAGTTTGAATGTGATTTTAAACAAAGTACAAAATGAGAATGGCTAATATTCACACCCAAACTGTACAGCAAATTTTTAAGTACTTTAAATTAATTGTTTCAGTCAAATACAGCTGCTTTTTTGACCCTGCTCTGTTATTCTAGCTAAAAAGGAAGGAGAAACCAAAGAAAGAAAGTTATATGATGCTCCAGTAATTTGCAATCCCTTCCCAAGGTGCCGTGCCAAGCTCGCTGGTGTTTCTTTGTTAGGGGCCCCAGCCAAATGCTGCTGCAGGCCCACAAAAGTTATCTTACATATTTAGACAAGCTGCACACAACTGCAGCTGAAAGGGGTTCGATGGTGGTCTCAGGAGGGAGGCTGCCAGTGGAGGGGCATGCACAGGCTCCACAAACCTTTCTTCTGCAAAACTGCAGACTCTGGCCTTTTATATAACATTTGGTCCCCTGCATTACTGTCTTTTTAAAATACTGCCAGGTTTATTTTGTCCATTTTTATCCAGTTTGCATTTTGTGCTGACTCCGTTAACTGGAGCCCTGTCATACACACCCTCCCTACATGTGTTTGAAATCAGAGTCTTAAAAATCTGCCAGTGTCAGGAACACAAAGATTTCAACAGTAACAAGAATCATGAAAACCAAAGGACTGTCCCACTGTTTGGTTCTCTGAGGGCTGTATTTATCTATCTGTTATTTAAAGAGACAAACCAGTCAAATCTCTCATTCTTTTTTTTTATTAAATGTATTTCCCTGCTCTCCGTATTTCTTTTGCTCCAGCAATAATTTTGGCAGATTTTGCTTTGAGAGCAGTGAAGTTAATAGCGGGGGACAAGCTCCATAAAAGAATTCTTGTTATAAAAGGCTTTAGGTAGCCATTTTATTGTAAGAATGTCTTACTTCAGATTTGTTTCTTTTCATTAATGAGTGACTTTGTTTTAGTACCAAAGGCAACTGAGAATCTAGTAAATTTTATAACACATTTCCCTGTTACAAGAACAATAAAAATCCATCAAACAAACAAAAACCCAAACAACTGTAAATTAAAAGGTGACTTTGTATCTTACTCATCTGGAAAATGTGTGCTTGTCATATCTGCTTGACATTACAAGAATGAAGATGTGGTTTGGACAGTAACAAACAATGACACTAGTCAACCTCATCAGGACACATGAAATAAAGGAATGACAATGATTGATGGCAGCTATTCATTTACAGATATTTCTAGAAAAGTCTTCCCTGGCCTGGCCAGGCAAAGCAGGAGAACTTTTCCAGCCTGGCCAGCAATGCACCATGGTGGGCAGCTCATGGAGTGCCCACTGCAACCCACTGCCTGCCCCGAGGGGCTGCGGGGTCCCCTCCTGCTCAGGGACCCACTTGGGCTGTGACTTGTTAAAGAAACACCCAAAGAAGTGCCTGAAAACCCCATTTTGTTTGCCTGTGTAGAGCAAAAGACTTCACAGGCAAACACCGGTGCTCTGGAGGGGTAAACACTAAATCCCTGTACCTGGATTAAAATGCCAGGTGGATTGTGAGTGAGCTGCTGGCAGTGCTAGCTGGTGACTTACCACACCCTCTCCTCACTGTGCACTGTGGCACCTCTGAGAAGTGATGTGTGTGTGCTCAGGGCTCTGCAAACCTCCTCCCAAACCTGCTCCCCGTGCGGAGCTGCGGCCACTGCAGGAGCCTCAATTCGCCTCGGCTGCAAAGCCAAGAGCTCTTTCTTCTCCCCTTCATATTACTGCATGTTAGAAGATAGTTTTAAATATAATGGGCTGTTTATTTCTGAGGATAATGGCTTTTCCCCTGCTGCAAACAAATTCTTTTCTGCTTCAGTTAGAATTTTAATAAATTGTTATGAATGCTCCTGTAAATCACCAAACACACCAGGCACTGAACTGCAATCTAAGTTGTCTAAGGATTGATAGTTAGATGAATAAGAATTTGTAGTATGCACTTACATAATTCCTTGTGTGGCAAGTTAAAAACACCGTTTTAGACCAGCTATTTATAATATAAAATGTTGTTTCACAGCATTTTTATATCTATTTAAAAATATTCTGAATTCAATGGCTGCAGAAACCTGTGAATTTGTATTTCAAAAGTTAGAGTTCCAGGCTTCTTAAAGCCTGGAAGAATGTAGAAGAGATTTACAGGCTAGTTTTAAATTCATGCAAGTTATTTGAGACTGATTTAACATTTTAATTCTGCATTCCTGCAATGAAGCATCTGCAAGTTGACAATATAGAAGACACAACAGCGTTCTCATGATCTCTTTAACTATCTAAAAAAAGTAAAGCAATTAAAGCACAAAACTAATAATCTAATAAGATAGCAATGCATTGTAGTGCAAATACATGTAATGTTGCCAAACCCAGGTTCATTCATTCCTTCATTCATTCATTCATTCATTCACTCTTTCTTTCTTTCTTTCAAAGTGGCAAAAATCTGTATTTCATTGAAATTAAACTTTTGTGGTTTTTTTTTTATTATTTGAGGTAAAGTCCGATAAGAATTCTCTTTGGAAATCCAAACATTTAGAAAACAAAATAAAGAAAGAAAAAAGAAAGTGTCTGCTGAGAAGGAATTCTGCCTGCTACCCAGGGGGATATTTGTACACACACACATACTCACACATAGGAAAAAAGAAGGAAAAAGAAATAAAAGGAGGAGGAAGGAAAAAAGGAGTCTTGTTTGATGGCCAAGAGGGATGACACCGCCTGTTCCTTTTCATAATTGCATTCAGATACTTCAGATACATATTTGCCAGCTCTCATGACCCACTAATGCTACTCCCTCCTAAGGAAAGCAGGCACTCATCAGATATTACAGAAGATTTTAACACCAGCAAAGGATTTGTACTGGGTGCATTTAGGACTGAACAAACTAAGGAGAAGCCCTCTTGCAGCACAGCTCTGGGCTTTTATCTTTTGCAAAGTAGGTATACCAGTGGGAAAAAGTAAAAGAGCAACTCCCCTGGCTTATTCTTTGACTAGCACGGCTTTGATTGGTGACTGAGACCCATGCTAATACAATAATTTATGATAATTTTGGGGAACAGCAGCACCCCTCCATGAAAAATGCATTTAAGTTGGAGCAGGCTAGCATCTCCAAATGCAGGGTGACCCAGAGAGCTGCCACTTGCTGCTGAAATTATTCCCTACCACGTTAATGGGAGATGGAGCTAACCAAATCTCGATGATTCAGGGCTCTTTTCACAGGGCATGTGTGGAGGGGTTTCTGGGGGTCTCCTCTGGAGTCCTGCACCTTCTCTGGGTCTCCTGGGGTCTCCTGCCCCACCTTTCTATGCTTTGAGGCATCCATGGTTAGCCCCGCACTCTGGTGCGCTGCACCAAGCTAATCATCGGCACGGAGAGAAAGGATATTGTCAGAGTGCAAAATGATCTGTTTTCAGGCAGGAAGCAGTCAACTAGATGTAATTTCCATGAAACAAAAGAAGGTATTATTTACAGTTTTATTGTGATGTTAATTAATATTTACATCTTGGAATGAAAAATAGAAATGTTAATGATCGGCTTTACTAAGAGGATCACTTGATGCCAATGTGAAAGCCAGGGAGAGAAGGCAATTATGCAAACATCACATGCATCCCAATTTCAGTATGGAAACTTACATTTCAAATCTCAATTCAGGAAAATAACATGGAAAGTTTGTACTACAAAATCTAAACATGAGAAATATTTAAGAGAAAAAAAAAAAAGCACATTGCATATGTCAGATAATCTAGTCTGATTATCTGAGCTGTGCTAGCTACAGGGAAGCACTTACCCTTGAGTCCAGCTAGAAGTTAGCAGGGTAAGAAGGAACAAACCAGAATAACATAAAGACTAGCAACAAGGCTCAGGAAAGCAGACAGGAGCCCTAACCTAGCAGCTAAATATCTGGGTTCAAGCAAAGAATGAAAAAGAAACTTAAAGAAAATCAAACCAACCAAAAAGAAAACCACTTACAGCTGAAAATTTCTCAAGCAGCTCAATAAACCTCACTACTTATCATGGGGGAACAAATCATCACAATTTCTCAAAACAACCAACTCATTGTATATGGTGTGATTAACAGTTAATAAATATAAACAGACATTAAAAACTAAATATAACCACAAATGATATGTAAAACAAGTACAGACCAATCTTTCATGTTAAAAAAAGGGCTTCAAGAAAAAAAAAAAGAATGTTGAGCACGTTTGGGAATTTTCTTTGATACATCACTAACACAAGAACAAACAAAGATTGGTGCTTTCAGACAAGTGACCACTTTTATGAAGCTTAAATTTTGCCAAAAGGTGCAATATGTATTGGCAGCATTATTGACTATAATACTGTGAATGATTTCAACAGTAAACAAGAACAGTTTGGGGTTTTTTTCTTTTATAATGCAAACACTGGAGAAAAGCACAGGTTTGTGTAAATGGAGTTTTTCTTTGAAATTGTAGCAAAACAAAAAAAGCAAAACTGTTCACTCTAACAGGTATTGTTCACCCACGTAAAAGGAATTGTATGTCATACAAAAATTAATGAATAGCAGGATCTATTTTTTTCAGTACTTAAATTGCAAATAAAATAAACTCCACCCTGGTTTGGAGCTGTCTGTTTACTTCTAAGTCAAACGTTGCCATCGAACTGTGGATGAGAATTTGAGTGCTGCTCAAACTTTGATATTTACTCAGTCAAAAGAGGTGGGAACCAAATGGAATTCACTACTTCTCCCAAGTTTCCCAAACAGCAAGATATGTGCTTCCCATGTTTCAGTGGAACAGACAGCTCCATGCCAGGCACGGAGGGCTGGATTTTCTGTGCGTGTGCATGCATGCGCATGAGCGGTCTCGGACTGCTACGACATGGAAGCTGTAACAACAGTAACTCATCAAATGGCTTAACATTTACTTCTTGCACATCCTCATTCACCATAGCCTCTAATAAGCACAAAAAAAAATATGACAGGTATAAACGTACAAGAATAAAATGTCTCTCAGAAGTCCTTACCTTTCTGCAGGCAAAAAAATAAAAAACCAACCCCAAACCCCAAACCAAAACACCCAACCCAAATAAAGAAACAATAACAAACTTAGACCCTTTTAAAAATGCAATACTTGGGGTGTTCGGATTTCAAGACTGAAGGAGCTGAGATATGTATTTGTGCATTTAAGACTCCCCATATGTGGCATGCATGACTCACTGTTGCTTCAGATCATTTAGCTGCTGTGCCCCATGACTTTTGCACTGCCATGTACAGATGATGAAATATGAAAAATGAGCAGCCTTTCCTGTTGAGATGAAGGTGTATTATGGCATGTTGCCCTCCTCTTGTAGGACGTGCACAAAGACCTGTCAGAGGGATCTAGATCCAAAAGGGAAGGAGGAAGGAAAACAAAGGACAAAACACACTAGCCCAGAAGATGCTCAAGTAGTAAGCCATCACACTGATGGACTGATGAGCCAACTAGTTTCTCTCTCCCAGGCTTTTGGCACAACACATCCAAGAGGGCTTCCCAGTTCTTGCAGCAAAAAGGAGAGACTGACACTGTGCAACTTACAGAAAAATACATTGTGGATGGAAAGAGGGTGGTGGTGTTATAAAAAGCAAAATGATCCAGATTTGGAGCTGGCATTGGCATGAGAACAAGTGAGAGAAACTGAGGTCAGATCCTGACTCCCTCGAATGCCCTGCAGGGCCCAGGGGTGAAATCTTGGCTGTTTTCACCAGAAGCAAGGATGAGGGAGCCCTGCCTCCTGGCAAGTGAGTGAGATGCAAAAACAAGGTCAAGCCTGTGGCATCTCTATAGCTCTGAGCACAGTCAGGCTGAGAGTCTGGAGGACCACAAGCAGCACAAGGCTCTGATGGACATGCTGGGCTGCGTAGAGGCAGAGCTGACTCCTGGGCCCAGTCACTGACTTCCCTGATCCATGGCAAGGATTAGGACAAGCCAGCTGCCCTTTCTTCACCCCAGGTACCCCAAGCAGAGAGGTTTAGCTCTCCCACACACAGTGCTTGACTGTGCAAGCAAATCATACACCCAAGTGTCCACAGCCCTGGGCAATCCCTTTTCCTCCTCAAAACCCTGGCAGATTTTGCTACAGCTGCTATGATGTATCTTAGCAGGAAAGCAACACTTCACCTGACCCTCCATATTGGTCGGGCAAAGAGAAAACTCTGTAAATATTAGGAATTTACCCAGCAGAAAAATTCTCCAAGCTTGATATCTGCAAGGATGGGAGAAGACTGGAGGGAAAGGTGTTTCCTCAGTTTGATGTTCTCTGCTCTCATCCGACTCTGCAGGGATCATGCTGGGATGAACAGGAATGTAACTTCTGTGCACCAACTCCACAACTAAGAGCACCCTTCAGCATCACTTGTTAGGAGAGGGAGCCACAAGCAGAATCCCTCTGTTGCTCCCCTTTGCTATGCTTTGAAGGCTTTTAGCATGTGAAAAAGCAGCAGTAGAAGTATTTGTGCCTGCTCTTTCCAAGAACTCTCTGATTAGACATTCAGGGCAGAGGGACATAAACCCCTGGAAATGCTCTTGGGTTGGCACGACTCAGCCAGGCTTAGAGGCTTATCAGAGCCAGTAAATGTCCCACTTGCAAGAGGCCAATTCCCACCTCCCATTTTGGCTTTCTGAGAGGTGCCTTTCCTTCCCAACCCTAGTTCTTTACACCTTGCACTCCCAAAGTCAGTGACTGCAATGAAGAGGATGAGGATCACTGAAATGAGAACACTGACTATAGGTTACCACACTGCATCACACTACGTTTCACTTGCAGCAGCAGCAATGCAAGGCAGAAGGGAGGCCAAAATACACAAGCATGTGGAATATACAAAAAAATAAAAAAGCAGCAAGCAGAGGTTTTCTGCTGTAGCACTGGTCGTACAGATGTATGTCTTGTACTGTCACTTTCTATAAATACTGACATGAAGAAGTTAAACAAATATAAAATATGGTCAAATGCTATTGATAAGGAAAGCTCAGATTTTCTGAGTTCCTTACAACAATATACTCCATAACTGCTTTACAGAGACTATTTTAAAAAGTTAAAATATATTTTAATCTGAAGAATTCTTTAATATTTACCAATTTCCTTTATTTTACTTACTTTAATCATATTAATTTTTAAATTTTGCTGAAACTAGTAAGAACTGCTGTATGTTACAGCAAAAGGGCTGCACACGATTGAGACCTTCAAGAAAAATGAGCGAAGAGGCATTTGTGTGGTTTATAATCAAATTACATTTGCAAGAGAAAAGAAATTGCTCTAAATTTCAGATGAAGTGTGTATAACTGCATAGGACATGCAGCATAGCTACGACTTAAAAGATGATTGCTTTAAATTCACATCTAACTGGCCTGCAAAGCAACCTGTTAAAAATACCATATGTTTTCCTACAGTTGAATATTCAACAGGAGACCTCTTTTTGTGTGTGCATTTCATACTTGCAAGATTTGCACCTGTAGTTTTGAGCACGTGATGCATTTGACAGACAGCTAATGGTGCTAATGAATTGCTCTGATCTGGGTGTGCAATTTATTGTGTGGGGGTAAAACACGTGTCTGCAGAAAGCAAGGTGGGCCTCAGGCTCTCAGATCCCAGTCTCTCTCCTCCATCAAGTATTGCACTTTAAAATACCCATTCACAAGCTCCCCAAGGAATTTTGTTTCTTGGGTTTGGATCTGTCAAACACACAGGTTAACTGCTTCTGGATCTACTGATGCAAAAAGAAGCTTTATGATAATGAAAAAACATTTTTTTCTGAAATCAGAAACATGTGTGCAAATATTGATTTACATCAGTGCAGAAAATCTTTCCATCAAAGACTTTGGCTGTCTAGGAGAACTTATTTACTTACAAAATTGAGAGATTGGAGCGTCTATCTGGGGTACATTTCCTCCTTTAGCATTTAGCTTTTGCACTTGGGTAGGTGGCACAGGTTTGTGAGACTGGCCAGTGGCTCGGTACATGGCTTGGACCCACAGGATACGGTCCTGCTCATCATCACTCGCAAAAATCACCGTGTCTCCTTCCTTCACAGCGTTGAAGAATGTTCTGCCACCATCCAAACCTGGCAGGAAAGGAAGTGACAATGCAGTTTCACAGACTGTGAGGCCAGCCAGGAGATCTCCCCTGGTTTCCCACCCACCACTGCTCAGGTGTCTCCTCACCCAGTCCCATGCTGCTCCCAGCTCAGTCCTCTCCCCAGCACCAAACTCACCTGCAATATAGCCCACAGGTCCCCAGGTAACCCAATTACTAAAACATGCCCCAACACACTCAGATTAATTGCTTCTCTCACCTACAGCTCCATCTGTGTAAGTCTCATGTGGGCACCAATGGAGCCCAATTAAAAATGGAGTTTGAGTGGGAGGTTCCCCATTAAAGCATCAGTGCTCACACTGCAGACAAAGGCCCTTGGGTGATATCCTTATTTCTGTCTTTGCTCTGATTTGGCATCCATCTTCCCATCTTGCTGATATGAGACTTAAACTGGAATAAAGGATTTGACAACCAACCTACTATATCTTTTCTCATCTCCTCTGGGGATACCATTACCCAGGGCATGGTGAGGATCACTATGCTCAGCATGTTTTTTTGAGCGAAAAGAAAAATGGCACTCACCCACTTGAAGAAGTGCCTCAACCACCAACAGGTACCTCCAGGTACCAGGGGCTTTCTGTCCCTGCCCCTTCCATGCACTGACACCCATCCCATGAGAGAATGGGGCAAGCAAAAACGCTGTCTTGGTCCCATAAATATTTTCTACAATAAAGACAAGCATAGCTACTAGCCTTTTATTTAGGGAATGTAATCTGAAGGCACAGGTTAGAATCATTACTCAATTTGAGCATTCGGCTCACGATCAAATTTCATTGGGATTTAAGTGTCTAATTCACTTAGGCTCCCCAGAAGAGATGAGTCTTTCCCTCCTCTGGTGCAACTCCCAGCTTAGTCCCTTAGATCTATTTATAGTAAAGTCATGCATAGCTAATGATCAGTATAAACACAAACACATTTAGAATAATGCAGGCAGGGAGAGGAAGAGAGCGGACTCCTTTGGGAGTGGTGAGCGCAGCCCCCGTGGGAGCTGCCAGCCCCATACCTGGCTGCGGGTCGGTGTAGTCCACAGTGTATCCGTCGAGCTGCAGCAGCTCTTGAGGTTCTGCTTTTTTCTCCCGGTAGCTGCACATAGCAAATGTATATTGACTAACCTGAGGAAAATCACAAACCTAAGATGGCACCGGGTGACCACCACAAGGCAATCCAAAGCGCGTACAAACGCCGCACGCTGACAGTGTGTTTGCAGGGACTGGGGGTGGTGGCTTAATTTGGACTCTCATTGCCCATTAGAGACAGACTAAACTTTTTACCAGGCTTTTGCAAAGCCCTCTCTTAGCACACCCTGCTGCAGCACGCATCTAATTCTCTGCATCAGTACATACAGCGGTTTAATTTCCTCCAAAAGAGGAAGCGCCACGGCTTAAAACCCTCTATCATTCATCCCCAGACAAGTGCAAGAGTGACACCCTGTCACAAACAATGTGAGCTAAATTGCTAGGTGCCAGTCATATTAAAGCAATCTGAAGATCCCACTGATCTCGGCAGTTGTTGTCATCGGTGCTGTAAATGGCAGCTCTCACTCCTCTGAGGTACCATCTGCATGACACGATACATTCAATGTCAAGCTCTTGACGGAAGCCGACTGAGCTGCGGGGGCTCTGCCAGGCTCCCGAATCGCCTTCAGGAGCCCATCAGGCCGCATCAGGAGCCCGCGCGTACCCGCCGTGCTGCCATCTGGATGGTCGGCAAGGAGCTCGTCCAGGGAGGAGAGGAGAGGATTCTCCGTGCCCCGGGCTAGGAACTCACAGGGAAATTTACTGTCAAATGATTTCAAATGACTTTGTTAAGGTTGTGTCACATCCTGGACGCCTGACGTAATTTTATTCATCTGGACATTTTCTTGACCTCTGGAGGAAACTTTAAAACTCTGGTGGGTGGCAATGAATTGTGCTTGTCATTTTTTGGAAGTTGGGAGAGATCCTGAAAGATGGGAGCATGGCTGGGCTGGGGGGTTTTGCCTTCAAACTCCAGCCAAATTGCTCGGCTACAAAGATACATGCAGCACTTATTTTAGTGGCATCTCTCACTAATAAAATGTAATTTATTGAAATCAGGGGACCCGTCTATTGGCACAGCATCTCCCGGACACCACTCGGTTTATTGCTGCCCTCTATGGGCTTCTGCTCGCTGCCAGCCTGCTCCAGCAGCCCTGTCTGCACTGAGCCTTCCTCCAGGAACAGCTCCAAAAGCCACCTAAGAATAAACTCTATCATTAACACATTTGTGGGAGTAAGACTAAAAGCGATGCTTTAAGCATCTTGCATCCTCCTTAAAACTACCAGCACTGACGAAAGATTGACAAGTAGCAGACCAATAGCAGGAGCACACCAGTGCATATTCCCTGTTCTGAACTTTGCATGCCTACCATCGTATGGGCAACACAAAAATTAAAAAGATTAACACGAAGGAATCTAAAAATAACCCAGTGCCCCACAGCACAACATTCAGACTCCCGTGGTGTTCATTCAGTCCTACTTGCAGTATGTTGCTGCCATCTCCTGGAGAAACTCTGGAATGTGCTTTATTTATGGGAAAATCCTAGAAGATCTCGTCTGAGCAGTAAGGATTTGATTTCTCTGTGTTAGACAGCCTGAACTTCAGGGACTGCATGATAAATGCAATGCCTGAAATGAGGCAGTGCTAACCTATGCTGTCATTTATTCAAAACCTTAATACCACTAATGCTTTTTTGCTTTTCCTGTATGGTCTGTAGCAACAGGTAAATTCATCCAGTAGCTCAGCTGTTGTTCTCTGCCCCTGAACATGAGGTCGGAATTTTGGGCTATTCTTCCTATACAAGTAATTCCACTCCTCTTTGGACCCAGAAAATATTCTTCTGTCCTATCAATAAGACAACCATAGCAACACAGTGGCAACACAGGGAAAAAGGCATTTCAGAGCTTGCATTCATCATGTTAAAGGTTATAAATGACAGTTGTGGACAGTAGGCTCTGGTGGAACCATCCTGGGACAGAGGCAAAGCAAACTGGTCTCTTCTGTTAGCATACACAGGATTTCCTTGAAAGAACATTGTTATATGATGAGATCTTCAAGAGAAACCCACAGGTAGGTCTATAACATGCAGTGAGCCAGGGCTCATCCAGGTTCACATCCCACTTCTTCTCTACTCACACAGCTCAGAAGCCCAGGCTCAGGAATGCCACAAAGCATGCTGGCAGGAGTAAGCAAGGACCAGGTTGGAGAGAGGACAAAGCCAATGATGGCCTCTGGAAGATGTGCCAACTGTGCCATGCAGAATGCCTGCACCTAAACAACTCAAGCTACTGACTTCAAGGACTGCCAGAGCAGCCTGTGTGCCCTATCCTGCTGCCTAGAGTATTTACTGCTTGGGGCCAGAGAGAAGTTGGTGCCATGGCTACCAGTGTAATGTGGCTCCTTCCATTTACAAGCAGTGGTAAAGCCAAGCCCAAGAAAATGAGATTCTAGAAAGCTCAGTATGTCACAGTTGTGCTTTGCTGCAGAACAGCACTGTAGGGTCAAGAGGAGATTGCACTTGCCTTTCATCAGTCCTCCAAAATATTGTGCTTTACAGAGCCTGCTTTCTGTAAAGCTCAGAAGCGACCAGACAAGTGAAACAGTTAATAGCAGAAATTAATCTTACAGCCTGCTGAGTTCACTCTGAACCATAGCTGAGTATGAGAGAGAGCGAGCAGATGGGATGGGCAAGATGAATGGTTTGAGTAATTGGAAAAAACACAGATACAGAGAGGAAACTGAAGGAAGACAGAGGAGAAATCTCTGCCCAGTGAGGGACAAACTCTCAAAGCAGCTGGGATTTCATCCAGGGACTTGATGACAGCCAGGAAAGGAGCATCTAAGGAAGCTGAACTGAGAGAAAGTAAAAAAAGGGAACTAATCCAAGGCACCCCTGGTTGGCTCATTACAAAAAAAGGAAAACACTTTGAGAAATAATTTGAGACAGAAGAACATAAAGGAAAAAAAAGTGGGGAAAAAGACAAAGAAATTCAAGAAAGGGGAAGCAGACAGCAGGAGACAAATGCCAAAGTTCACTATTCCCAGGCTGCTAAATTAAATTTGACTTTCTTGGCACTTGACCATATTCTGTCACCAGCTATATAATCCAACTGATTAATAAATACAGCAGATATACATTAACCAGTCCTGACTTTGTCCTGGTTTCTCCACCAGAGACTCCTGCTCTAGTGAGCACTGCTTTCCCCAGGATCCTGCTCAAACCTGTTAATTGTCATGCCTCACACTCTGAGCTCAGTCATTTGCTCGCCCTTTTTTACTGTTGACACAACACCACCCTACTTGGGTTAAATTCTTAAATGGACCTTTTCTAAATTAACAGCATGCATTTTGTCCCAAGGGAGAGAAACCGTGCGAAGATACTGCCAGCTGTAATCCAGCTTTCCACTTTGATGGGAGACTCTTGTCCTCTGGTTGCAGCTGTACACTGCCTCCCAAGCCCTTTCCTGACACAAATGAGCAGAGGAAATGATCTAGCTTAAAGAAAAAAAAAATTGAAAACAACAGTTTTCACATCTCAGCATATCCATTCAGCTCTAAAAAAACTGCACAAAACAGTTGTCCCAGCTTCTGTCTTCAAGCAGGGCTGTGTGGTGGGAATTCATCCTGTGTGAGTATGGACAGGATATGATGCAGGACCTGCTGCAGCCAGGCATAACAAGCTGCAGTTTAACCATCAGTTTAACCAGCAGTTTCCAGATATTTTCTACGTATCACCACACTCCAGATTTCACAATAATCACTATCTATGCCTAGTTCTCAGCAAGGGTCTAAGAGAAAACATTATTCAATATGATTATGGGGACTAGCTATGGGTCATTCACCTCAGCTTGAAGATCACAGGCTAGGACTGCTGGCATACCACACTGCAATTCTGCTGAATTATTTTCAATTTCTGGGTGATATTCAGAGCTACTGAACACTTACTTAATTTCATTTTATCCCGAGTCAGCTGAGTTTTGCTAAAAGCAAGAACTGTCACTGTTAGTCTAAATTATACTGAGTTTAGGGAGTCTGTCACTAGAACAATAGATCCAGGCGTAGACACTGCAACTGCTTTTAATCTGCAGAGAGTTGATCTGGTTCCAACAACGTTCTGCAAACATCATCAGACACAATCAGCTGAAAACTGCTTCAAGCTACTCAGCAGACATGTCATCCAGGTACCATGGAGTGTTACTTCCCATATGCTGCCAGAGCACAGAAATGGGGTTATGATAAGAGATGAACAGATTCAGTCTGAAATCTCAGTGTAATTAATTCACTTGCCCTTAAAAATCATTATAAGAAATTTCCTATTGCAAAGCCAGCAAACCCACCAGAACCAACCATGGTGTTATTGCCAGTACAGCACATTAGACCTTGCAAAGAATTAATACAAGCTCTGTCAGTTATCAAAAATCCCAGCTTTTGCATGAGGGTCTAATTGGCAAACTGGCTGAAATTTGTGTGCTGGGCTCAAGCAGCTGATACAGCAACTTAGGAAACACTTACTTACAACATCTGCAATGTATGTACACTTTCTTTCCTAACCAGTCACAGAGAACTTTGCCCTAAATAGCTTAATTGCTTTTGCTTACCACTGCCACTGGCACTACTGCTGCCTTTACGAAGCATTTTCCTCGCTTGTGATGCTGCAGACCATTTCCATCCAAGCTCAGGGCCATATTCTGCCATCATTTTCACACTGCATATCTCAGGATTTAAAATTAGGCAAGTAACGAGTCTCTGCCATGTAATTTACATCTAATCAGTATTCTGCTCTTCTGCTGCTCATCTCAAAGGGTGTCTATGAGAAGGGTGGGCAGTGTACAGAGAGGACTGCAATTCATTCGGAAGGGAAAACTAACCCCTATTAATGCATGGATCGGTGCTGGAGGAGCACACACACTTGCTCTGCCAGCCATGCCATGCCATAACCCTTCCCTGAGGGTTTGAGCCAAGTCCACCCAGCAAGGCAGGGGCTGGAGAGTTGAGGCTCAGGTCTAGAAATGACACAAAGGAACTGCTCGCACCCACTACACCCAAACAAATCACTTCACTCCTGTATAACCCTTGCAGTTACACAGACACAGAAGGTGCGAGGGATTATTCCACCCAAATTACAAGGCAGTTATTGCTCCTTTCCCCTTCTCTCCAGGGCTTACACAAGCCAAGTAACAGTGGAAGCACTCCCAGCAGAGCTGCTTTTCCTCCATACGCGCGCAAAGCCTCCGTTCATGGCGGCAAGGCATCACTGACACAAAAGAGACAAACTGCCATCAACACCTTCCTCCTTGGTGCCACCCATGCAGTTTGGCACTTTTGTGCCTCGTTTAAATAGTTATGAAGAGTTTGAGTATTTATTACCACGAATTTCTCAACTACTGGTACAAGAAGACAGAGTGGTACCACCCCATTAGCACTGAATGAACCAAGGCTGTGTCCATCTGAAATGGGGCAAGAGGGAGAGAGCACAAGACCATGAGGGGGAGGTTATCCTGCAAGAAACAGGAGAGGAGACAGAGCTTCAATAGAAGATGCTACAGGTAAGGGACAGAGACAAGGGATCAGAAAGGAAATGTTTAGTTACTCCTCCAAACAGCCTAGCCCTCCTGGCAGTGTCAGGAACTGACCACACCACTATATGCCAAATGGACTTTATGCTTTGGGCTCTACCTCTCAGCTCAGATGCAGGCAGGAGTCTGGTGTGGATGAGGCTCCTGAAAGAGGGGCTGGTCCTTGTCCATTCTCTGTAACAAGAGCCAGCTCACCTTCCTGCAGGGGTTATTTTCTGCCTGTGGTTTAGCAGAGTTCAGAGCATCCTGGACATCAACACCTCTACTGCCAATCCCTGTTCGTATCGGCACCCATCCTTTGCATTGCATGAAAAGCAAATGACAAACATACGGACAGCAAAGTATTTTTATTCCATCTTTATTGCCTGCTGACATGTTCAATATGCTCAAACTACATCTGAGGGACTGCATAGAGAGTGTTTCTTGTTTATATTTGATGTACGGCAGAACACTTTACATTGCACCAAATGTTGAGCAAACGGTAACATAACAGAGAAGCTGCAGTGGCAGCTGGAATTTCTGAGGTGGGCTACAGAGACTCTCTGGGGGCAAAAGTCTGCTCATCTTATTCAAATGAATTGCTTTTCTGGCCAAATTCTGCTCTGATATGCCAACTGACGAATACAGACCTAGTAACATGAGAAAACATGGAATAACTCTGAGAGCTTCAATTCCTCAGCAAGCTGAGGAATATATAGCAGCTAAAAACCAGAGAAGCAACTGCAACAACACTGAATGGCCAGAAGGCTCTGAGAGAGAAAAAGGAATCCTGTCCAAACCTGCAAACCCTTGCACAGAAATTATTTATGGAAGAAACAAGGCAGGAAAAATGACTCTCTGCTTTAGACCATCCCTGTTCACAGGGAAAGAAGAATTGAGAACTTGGTCTAATAGGACTGAATTGTCTTTCAGGGAAAAGCAATACCAGTTGCACTACAGGTGACCATGGACTGCCATAGCACTTCTAACTTCACTTCAGAACATAATAAAGGAAACATACAGAGAAAAGCAATCCTTCAATCTCTGCCCAAGAACAGGGTTAGTATATAATGCTCCCAAATAGGAAGGGCAGAGAGAGGCATGCCCCATGGCTGCTCTATGCTACCTCCCCCCTCTCTGTGGCCATTTTGACCCAATGTGGAGTATAAAATGAGCACTTCAATTGTCTCTGCTGATGATACTTGGTTATGGGACTAAGTACTCAATGGGTCTCTCCAAATAGCCTCCTACTTACGTGGGTCCCACGCACCATAAATCCCTTACTCCCCCAAGGATAGATTTCCTTATCTGCACCCCATAATTTCATGCTATGGAAGCCAGCAAGGATGGCTAACAGGGGAATGAATACAATTAAACTTCCTACTGAGACAGATGAACTTGGAGCAATAATTAACATAAAACAAAGGAACCAGCTTACACCAGGTAATTTAGGACCAAAGAAACCAGGTGTCTAAGGTGGAAGAGGGACTGCTTGGACTCCTGTCCTTACAGAACAGGATAGATAGCACACAAGCATGCTCCAAATGTGGAGTCTGGTGCACCTGGTTTATACCATCTCTCTTCTTACACTTTGCCCTCTACAGCAGACCTGCCATCTGCTTCAGCAGCAGCAGGGTTTTACACTCTGACCTGATCAGTTTGGATCTGTTGTGTAACAAGATCTCAGCTGGATCCCATGTTATTCCATCAGAGCATCTCTGTGTTGCTTTCATAGCAAACCCTGAACAAAGGTTTTATTCCTCACACTTGGAGACAACACACTGTGAGAGTCCAGAGAGGAGGGAGAGAGAGATGGACCCAAGAGGACTCTGTGACTTCCTCAGGTTGCTGTGAAGATGGATCACTCACTGGGGCCACACACTTCTGTGGCCAATGAAGTGGTTTCACCTGCTCTTGGAAGGTGAGGGAAGATTTAACACATAAATACTGACCAGATCCTTAGGTTACAGAGGACATCTGCCTGTTTCCTTGAAATTCTCAACAGTGGTCAAGTATACAGGTCTATTGAAACCAGGAGGGCAAAAAGTAGAAAAAAGAACAAAGGGAAAAAGGAAGACACTGCAAAATGATGACTGTAAAATGATCAGTGAGAGCTGCAGACAATGAGAAGCAGTAATAAATGTGAAGGTAAGATAAATGTCAAAAATGATTTGATGCTGATTCTGACACAGCCACTGATAAAATTTCTGTAGATTCAAATGGCCTCCAAATTTAAGCTGGAAGTTCAAAAGAGAGCCCAAGAACCTCCAACCAAGACAGACTGAGCTTCCTCCTCGCCTCATTAATTCCTCATTAAAATTCATTCTCCATTTTATCAAGCATTCAAGTGCATCTGGAAAGTCATGGTGAGAAATCTGCAACTGGGATATCCTTGAGAACACCCATACATTTAGAAAAGAATCCATGATTAACAGACACCCTGCACAGAATCACAGCTCAGCATCAATCACATGGCACTGAAAATGGCCAGAGGACAGACTCAAGTATTTCATGTTGTGATTTAAGATCCCTTCTAGTTACATCTGTTACCTGGACCAGGACAAAGAATCGTTTCTTCCATCTCTTCCAAACATTTTTACCAATGGCCCATAAATACCTAGGAGAAAAGAACAGGTGAATTCAGTACACAAGTGCTAATCTGCTGACCTCTTGCTTTTGAGTATATTTTGTTTACACTTAGCAACTGAAGTTAATGCACAAAGAGTAATTACAAGACTCTCAAGCTCAGCAGCATTCATGAATGGGTTTATTTCTAGCCTGAACAAATTACCTGCAAAGAAGCGACATAAAAATCTTAGAGAGTCTTAATGTTACACAGTATTAATTCTCTCCTTCCCTTTGTCTTTCACAACTTGCTCAGAATTTGAAGCTTTAGTGCCAGTGAATAGCTACAACATGGTTGGATGGGCGAAGAATGCATTTGCAACGGAAGGATTAAGGGAGAGAAACCCCAAATCTGCTTTAGCCTTCATAAAACCATTTTGCTGAGGGGAGCTGTCAAATAGAGGGACACTTCCTACATCAAACCCAGCATGCAGATCTCAGTACCCACTGGACTGACTAAACCAGGACACTTCACTGAGCAGCTCAGAGATGAAATCCGAGAAATTGCTTAGCTACAGATAATTCAAGCAAACTGAATAATTTCTGAGGAGGAGTGAATTTACTGTTTTCTACAAAGGAAGAATTAACTTTTAAAATTAATGTCAAAATAAGCATTTAATCTCTGTAATGAATTGGCCACTGTGACACTGTAACACAAACACTGGCAAAACTAGTGGCAGCACCAGGCTAATAATAAACATAAGGATATTATTCAGAATTAATATGTTTTATGTATCATTATAATTACTTTAGTTCTGGCTCAATAAATAGAAAAAAATACTTCATTTTTGGTTTTGCAAGAGGTTCTTTATGCTAGAAGAGATCTAGCATACTCTTAGTGAATGTTTAAACCACAAAACTCCAAGTCATGCTGATGTGGGCTTTGAGTCCTTGGCTAGTCCAAGAAGAGGGTAATAAGTGTCCTTTTGGCTATTGCTGCTAACATCAACAGAAAGATAATCTCAGTTCTGGTAGCAAAAGTATAAACCTCAGAGTTTTATGTAGTAACATGTAAACCAAATATTAGTTGAAGAAAGCTAGAGAACAGCCCTGCTATCAGCTGAGGTCAAGGAAATAAACAGGGCAGGGGATCTGTCCTTTCTGGCTTTGGGGCCTGTGATTGTGGTGAAAAAATTAAACTTCACACAAGACTACTGGCTCTAATCTCATCAGCAGAGAAGACAGGAGGAGAAGGAATTAGAAAAGATGAGAGATTTAAATCACCTA
This sequence comes from Buphagus erythrorhynchus, assembly GCA_013400855.1. NCBI lineage: Eukaryota > Metazoa > Chordata > Aves > Passeriformes > Sturnidae > Buphagus > Buphagus erythrorhynchus. The sequence goes on from VZTT01045221.1 coordinate 72,864, forward strand.
ATAATGGATGGAATTTAACAAAACGCTATGAAAATAAAAATGAAGCAAAATCACTTTTATAGCACCAAAAGCAGACAGGAGAGTTATTTCCAGCAGTGAGTTTCCTGGACAGTTTTGATTTTTTGTCACATCCTCAGCTCTGAAGAGCAATCAGAGCCTTGCCAATGGCCTTAGCTAGATCTTCCCAAGGATGATCTGATTTGTAACTATATGAAGGTAGAAGTGGTCAGGGATCCCTCTGGCCCCAGAGATCTTCTGACACTCCCTCCTGGAGAGAAAAAGTGTCCCTTTTAACCTTCCCAATTATTAGTCCTACTCCAGGCAACTGCTATTTAATTGTGGTGTGTATCTCAAGATATAAAATGCTGGTCACACTGGGGTTTATTTCAAGTGGAAAGTGCACTATGATTTTGGTTTTGAGAAATCAATACAGGGAGACACAAAATAACTTAAAAAATTACATTATTCTCAGTAAGAAAATTGGGCAGTTCACCTATTATTTCTCCCAGGAAAAAAACGTAATTTCCTGTGAGGAAAACTGTTTAAAATTTAAACTGTTTGGCTCATATGCATTAAAAAAGACTATACTAAGAATATGGAAAGTGCACTATAAATGACTGAACTAATGCCATTTTTATATTTATCTTTCTGCTTCACCTCCTGTGAACTTGAGAAAAAGAGTTTCTCTTTGAGAATCTCAAAAAAGCAAAATTTCCTAATGCACATTCAAAACAAAATGACTTTAGTTTGAGACAAATGTTTACCCAGAGTGCTTCATGTTTTGAGGCTTATCCATTCGCACAGCAAGCTTGATCTTCAGGTCCTGATCAGGGCAGTTTTTGGAAACAGTCATCTTGTGCCACTCTGACTGCTTTGGGCTATTAGGAGTAGGGTGGAGAACAACCTGTAAGAATTAAAACCAACAATGTTAAAGGGCAAAATTATTCACAAAATGGGGTTTAATGTGGAACAGAAATACATCAGATGACCTAGTTTTGTCCTGGAAGTCAGTCTGGATATGTCTGTTTACATCAGTGAGGATGGATTTTATTGCTTTTTCAAAGTACAGCTTATTATTTTGAGGTTAGGTCATATATTCTTTGGCTCCTTGATCAGCTCATGGGGCTGTGCAGACAGAACTGCATGATCAGTTCCTATCATTTCAGGATGGTACATCTGACTGAGCTACGACAGCAGAAAAAATCTGCATCCCATGTCATGACTTGGGTGGCTGCAGGACTCTGCTTCCATTTCATGCAGCAGGAAATGCTGGGAGGGTCTCCAGCTGGAGCACATCCATACAACATAGTGACTGCAGATGAACACCAATGCAAGCACTTGGCTCAAAGGAACTGAAAGCTCCAAGAGGTGAACAGCCTTTCCTGATCATAGCTGTGCTTTTCCCACTCATCCACTACCACTACAAAGCAGAGCAGCTCCCTGGAGAGTAAGATACAGAATATTCCCCTAGGACACCACCACATCCACCATCTTCTCCTGGCATTTCCATATCTTTGCTCTGAGGTGGCCTAACCCCCTTTCTCCTCCACCTGTTCCCCTTCTGATGCTTTCACTCTCAGAGGTGACTTTGCCTGGAACAAATTCATTCAAGTTTCCACTGTGCTGTAGTGAGATGAATCTTCTTAAAATTCATTAACCTTTATGCAAGCAAATTGTTTCACAATTCTTACAAATGGCAGCAGTCACCCCCTTAACTGATGTGCTGCCATCACTCATTTCTTGCTCATGCTTAGTCTATGCTCCTGCCAAACTCCAGCCCAGACTAATCTTGTATTCCTCTGCTCTTCAGCTTTGCTGCTGAGTCAACAATCTAGGGGCTGTTTTCCACCAAAACATCATTGATGCTATTACCCTCTGATGAATTACTCTAAGACTTATTTTATTGCCTCCTCTAATGCCTGAGGTCAACATCAGTAGATTCTCAGCTTTACCCTTATCCATTAATGTAATTTATCACCTCTTTTATTGAATTGCTTTCTCCGTCAGGAATCTGAAGCTGTTATCAGTCACACAGATAACTGAGCAACATCAGTCTGTACTGCATCACTCTTGGAAGAAAACACATTTAAGCAAATCCTGAAGATGAGAAATGAGTTCTCCACATGAGGCAGGGGGTGTTAGAAGCATGATGGACCCAAGCTCTGAGCAGCATCCACAGAAGAACACACACCTCTGCTAAGCTGCATCTCTCAGCGAGGCAGCAGCCACTCAGTGTGTTTGGGATGCTCTCTACTTTGATTTCTAACTCTTTTTTCAACAAAAGACACAAACTTTTCTCAGTGGTGCTGCAATTCACGGCTCTTCCCCTCCTTGCCTTCAGTAGATGAAGTATTGGCATGGCTGAAATCCATGGGAGTCCTGCCACTGGCTTCAAAAGGGTCAGGATGTATTCCCATGCCTTCAGCTGCCCATTCAGCAGTGTAGGGCTTGGGAGCATTTTCCAGTTCTCCCTTGGATAAAAGTGGTGAGCTGAGGAGTGGCGGCTGGTTGCCAACTCAACACTCGCAATAGAAAGTGGGCTTTGTACCCGCCTGGCAGAGCACAAAGCCACTGCTCAAAGGGCGGCTGAGCAGGGGTGTTTTGTGTATAAAACCTGCTTTCCTCCTCTCTCCATGCAGGCAGGTTCCTGCCCACTCCAACAGCTAAACCAGGGGCTTAACACACTCCCATTTTCATTATTACTTTAAAGAAGAAATCTTGATGCAGCCTGAGAAGACACGCGTCATCTTTCGGCCGCTCTGGGCACACTGAGCATCCCTTTGAAGTTTGGCCGAATGAAAGCACTGGTGGCCACGGGCCAGGGGGAATCTTTGCCAGCTCCCCACACTTGCCACTGCTGGCCTATGTCCTTCAGCCTGCAGAAATTCAGGGGTGAGGGATGGTTTCCCGCTGGACTGGGAATTAAAGCGCATTGGTAGGGCTGGCTCATCAGCCTTTCAGGGCAAGAGGGGTTGCTTTGGGTGCTGACATCTTTCTCAGAACAACATGCACAGCTAATTGCTTCCCAAGACCAGCAAAGTCAGCACTGCTCATGGCTGCCAGTGGAAACAAGACTTACAAAGCAAGAGGGGCTGCACTGAGTGTAACCACTCAGGGGAAAATCCGTGAATGGCAGCACGGCTGGCTGGGTGAAAAGCTCTGCTCAGCATGCCACAGCGGATAAAGGCAGGGTGCCAGGCTGTTTGAAGTAGGAGGTTTTGAAAATAATCCTGAAAATATTATGATGCTGTGCAGCAAAACAATTGTAGGTCTTCAGCTGTAGTACTGCAGCCTAGAGGGGTCATCCTCTTTGTCAAAAGGAGGACAGGGAGAAAGGAAGGATCAAGGTGTCAATGAGGAAAGCCTGAAGGGGCTTCTCTTTGAAGAGAAGATTGAGAGGAGAAAAGAAGGGGTAGCTTTGCTTTTCTCTCTCTCAAGTGCAAGAAACAAAGGATACTTCATGACCATGAAAACACAAATAATTAAAATGAACATGAATCGCATGACACAAAATTGCATGCAGCATTCTCCACTATAAAGCTGTAAATTTAAATCAACAGCTCACTAGGACCTGGAAGAATGTTTGGCATTTATATGAACAGGATAAACACAAATTAGGAAAAATGTTGAATGGACACAGACTTTCTTGTCAAGGCACAAACAGCCATGGAGTTAGCAAGAAACATCCCAACAGGTTAGTCCATAACTGGAAATACCATTCTTGAGCTTGTAACAGGATCAGTGGCTTTCCTGACCATGGATTTCTTAGCCATAGCCATACAGACAGGATGAGAGCAAGGAGTGCTGCAGGACCAGGCAGACAGAGCCCAGGCTGCCCCTGGAGATCAGCTGGGTCATGCTGAACCATGACAGGAGGTGCCAAGTCCTCTCACTCCAGACTGATTAACTGATTTTCATGGAGTCTTGTTCATACTGATCTCAGCCTGAGAAGCTGAGGAAGGCATGACAAGGAGTTTGCTGCCACTTCTGCCTGGTGCCAACACAAACTAAACAGCTGCACAAAATCCATGGAGACAAGTGAAATGTCCCAAAGCCATAGGAAAGTGCCATCCACAGATATTCTGGAGCTGTGGGCTGCAGTGATCAAGGGTCACTAGTGCCTGGTTTAGGGACCACAGGCTAGGGGCAGAGATGGGGTGGGAAGATTTGCTCTGTAGCCAACACCCCAGGAATCTGAGCTCTTTGATATTAACACCATTGATGGGAGCAATGAACCCTCATGTTTCACTCCCCAGTCCAGCCCCACTGAAGCTACCAGCTCAGCCATGATCCATCCCCAGGGAAGCCAGGGCTCCAAGCCTTTTGCAGGGAGTACTGCAGTCAGTGCTTTCAAAAGCTCAAACTGTGCACTGGCTGCTCAGCAGATATGAGAGAAACTTAACAGTCCCTTGCCAAACTTAAATCCCCTCTTTTTGCTTCAGCATAATCCCCTTTTCTGCCTCAGGAATGTCCATTTCCGCAAGCAACTTTTAAGGCTTTCCGGATTGCCAATATTGCACACAAGATCCTCTGCCTTTGCTCAGAGCAGGCACAGCCAGCTGAAATGCTGCCATTAAAAACTCACAACAAAGACAGCATGCGAGATGCACTCCTTTCCAGCAGTGCAGAGCTCGCTTTCTTTCCCCCTCCTGAAGCTTGGCAAAAAAGCAGAGCATGTTGTGCTCCAAAGATATTTCTGTACAGAAGAGATTTCTCCAGAAAAGCAGCGCCAGAGGGAAGCATTATTAAACTCAGTATCTCCTTACCCTCCCAAGCTCTTTGTCCTCCAGCGCCAGCACTCCTGTGCTCTCTGTGAACAGCTTCACCTTCACTGCAGGAAGTGCATGGGTTGTCGTGAAGTCTCCTTGGGTGCCCCAGCTGTGAAAAGAAGGACAGAGAAGTGTTCAGCTCAGCTGCCAGGTCAGCAGCAACGCTGCTCAGGCATGAAATAGTTAATCTAAAATGTGTCTGACACAAGCCAAAGTGGTTGGGTTGTGTGAGTGACAAAGGCATTAATTATCTTCTTTGGGAAATGTGGGACAGATGTTTGGAAAACCTATGATGGACCTTGGGGGAAAAAAAAGACAGCATCTGGGAGCAGCATGAAACCTAGCTTAAGAGAACTTTCTTATTTAGAAAGAACAACATCTCCTGCAGTGCCAGCCTGTGTAGTCACAAGAGAAGTAGAGGATTGAAGACACCTGCATCCAGGATGTCTGTGATCACTCATGCCTGTGCTCCTCTCTTGGCTAATTAACCTCTCTTTTCCAGGCTGAGAATGAGGTTTGCTTTTTCTGAAGAAACTGCAACTTAACCTGGGTTGCTTTCCAAGTCTCAGCCCAACCCAAGTTTAAGTCCAAGCCATTATGTCTGGAGTAATCCTAGTTTGCTAGGACTACAGAACAGAACACCAGCACCTTGTGGGTGGGACTGCAGTGGCCAGGAAGATGCCACCTCTTCAACTACACCATGATCCACTGTCTACTATTTGTAGCCTGTGAGTCATTCCCTGGCTTGGAAAGGAGTGCTATGGAGGCTGAATTATCTACAGCCTCTAGACAAGCATGTCTCTAGAGGACATCTACAAGTTTCTGCACTCACAAGTTGCCCAAATGCACAGAAAACATGAACTCATTCCATGGGATCCTGCCAAGAGCATGCCATGAGCAACACCTCTGAGTGATGTGGTGGAACACACACTGCAACCCAGAATGCTGCAAGTCAGATGAGAGGTTACACCATAACTCATTAACCACTTCTATTCACTCTCACCCTGTTAATGACACTTCCTCACTTTAGGCTGTCCTCAAACTAAATCCTCTGCTGAAGAAAGGCAGTTCCCTTGAAAAGGCTCAGAACACATGGTCCAGTGACTAGATGTTCCTCAAAGATGAACACCAAGCAGCAGTTTTAGCTTTTGGAAAATTATCAGTAAAAATAATTCCCTTCTCTTTGTGCTCGAGGAGTATGGGTTTATGCTTTGCTCCCCACTGAGCAAATTCTTGTCCTGATCTCAGCAGATGAGCGTGTTCAGCACAGAGCTGATTAACAAACTTTCATCAGCTTTGCTCTGAAACTTCCTCTCCTGGTGTCAACTGTTTAACATGTTTTGTTTTTTATGATGATGCATCAAACCACCACCAGTGCCATAGAGCAGAGGTTTGGCTTAAATTATCTACAGCACTATAGGTCCAGTCAGGTCCTTTATACAAAATCTTTTTCATGTGGGAGCCATCAGTTACCTAATAAATGTTTTAAGGGTAAGAAGCAAGAAACAACTTAATTTTCTAATCACAGTTTCAGGTCATAGGTTATGTTTTCTCTCAGAAAACTGTGTTGTCACCAGGAAGGAAAGTAGGAAGATTATCTTGCTCTGGGTAAGAGGCAAAAGTAAGAAAATATCCAACCTTACACTGTGTATTTTGACAGCATCTGCTTTATAGAACTCGTATCTCTGTTTACTATTAAAAAGCTCTTATTTGCTGAAGCATTCCCAGACCATATGTTATCAACAAATGTTACTAACCAAATACAAACAGTAATTTTCATTAGGTTTCCTTCATGGGAACAACATAAACCACAAAGAGAATAAATGTTTCAAATGACAGCAAACATACACAGCAAACCCTTGACAACACTGGTGCTTACATATTCATACCCCCAAAAGCCCTGAAAAGATCTGCGCCAACAAATGGAGACCATCAAAAGTTGAGTTTTGTGCTGGTTGAAGCCTGTGGTGATGTCATTAGTTGCCATAGTGATGCTCAGCATAAGGCCATAATTCATGCCACTGAAACATCATTTGTATTCAATCTGAGTACCCAGTTTATCTGGGCTGTGTATTAAATTATTGTTCAGAAAATTAGCTCTGGACAGTAGCTAGGTATTAGCATCTTCTGAGGGACTAACAGTGTAATGGTTTAATTTCCATATTTAATCATTAAGCAGGTTATCACTGCAGGAGTTCATTTGTTGGTAGAGTGCACTGGGACCCATTGTGGACAAATGCCATGAAGTAGCCATGCCATTTTGTCCCCCTATTACAGAACTCATGCTGACACTTCAAAGCAATAAAACATCTGCAAATGCAGACAAACAAATGTCATCCTGGCCAAAAGGATACACACATACAGATGGATACATGTGGATGTACAAACATCATAAAAAATGTACACAAGCAGAACAATCCTGACAGTACTTCCTCAATCAGGACTGCATTAACTGAATCCTGCCTGAATCCCTCAGCTCAGCATTTCTTATTGGCCAGTACATCCCAAAGTCTGGAACTGATAAAGAAATGCTGCTGTGCATAGAGAATTTATTAGAATCAATGCCCTATTTATGGCATTTGTACTGTTCCAGTGCTATCACCAGGATCTGCTTTTGTCTCCAGGGTTTCTATTTAGGCATCAAACTTAGGATAGGCAGCTAAACTCTTTTGGCTGCAAGGAGCCAGAGGTTGAGATATGCCCCAGGTGCTAACTTGGCAGATGCTGGCCCTTGTTTTACCTTTTACAAGCATAATAAGGAGATCATCACTGTAGACTTTGTGTCTACAAAGACTCTAGATTCACCTAGATGTGCCATCACAGTTACTGACCAAACAGCCTACAGTGCTAGGATTTTATCCTGAATGGAACATAAAATGACACATCCAGAGGGTGTGAGTGGCCAGCAAGTAACAAAGGTCAGCTCTTGTCTCCCATTACCTCCTCAGCCCATGGAGCACTTGAAGGATGGGCTCACCTGTTTGATTTCAGGAGCATTTGGGAGCTGTCACAGACACAGACACTGCCCTCACTCACACATGAGGAGCAGTGATGCCACTACAAATGCAGGTGCCAGGCTGCTCAGACCTAGCTGCTCTCAGCTGCCTCACTCTGCTGATCTGAAAAACCTGCTATTCAGCCCTTCCCAATTTATAGCCAAAATCTGTAAGACCTCTTTCCTCCCATCGATGCTGTACCAAGCTCTTACCCTTTCCTGTCATAAGGTCACTGCAGAAACAACTGTCTTCATCCTATGGAAGTGCAGTGCTTTACTAATCTTTGGCTGTAGGGCTGAGGGCTTCTAAAATGCATATATAGCAACTATAAAGTTAATTACTACATAGCTAAAAAGACAAAAGCATTAAAACACTGTGGCACTGCAATGTTAAAATTCATTATTGAAATACTACATGGGACATGAATAAGGCTTGAGCAAAATCCTGTAAAAATCCCTGTCCTGACTGCACTTGTGTATCACATGAAACCAGGCAGGAGGGTCTCTGACTTTAGCTGCTTTTCTTCACAATATCTCACTTATGTGACCTCTAATTTTCTCAGCTGTCCTTGAGAGACACTGATTTAGTAATTTCTGTTCAACTCTAGTATGTTAAGATCCTCTAAAGGAAATTTTAGCACCTGTGATCTCCCTAAAAGTGAACATATACATTTAATACCCAGGAAAATTCATTAAATTCCTTCATTCATATACTGTGCTCTCCAGCAAGTCTGCTCAGCCCCTGTCTAATTTAAAATCAGTCACCCTTCTTCCATCAATGCTCTTGTAACTTGATGTAGCCAGAACATTGATGCCTGTGATTTCTATAAATAATGAACAAGTGCAAGTGTGTTGTTCTGCTGGGCCATGAATCAGCCCTGCTAACCAGGCTAACAGGAGAGCAGCTGCAGAGCCATGTGCTTTCCACGGGGGCGACATTTAAACGTCATCTACAACTGCTTCTCATGGGCTTCAAAATTACCAGAGAATATCTTTTATCCCCCTCCAGCTTACACGGAATAAACATTAAAAAAAATCAGAAAATGGAAGTAAAAATGTGTACTAAAGGAGCGCTATGCTGTCCCCTCAGTGGGCTCACTCCAGGTGTGAATGATGCTCAGTGGACACAGCAGTTTCCTGGGACAGATATCTGCCAGAGATGCTGCCCTTCTGCCTTGTTCCCATCATTCACCACTTAAGTAAAAAAGTCTTGCAGAATAATATCCTTACATGTTGGCCAGTTTTGAAGGAGTTTACTGACCCACCTGCTTGGTATAGTATTCCCAAATTAACCACCTCAGCAGCAGCGCCTGTCCCCTCCCAAGACAGGAACATGTCCTTGGGAAGGTAGGACATGGCAGCTGCTTCCATCCCTGCAGGGTCACCAAAACAGCAGCAGCATCACCTACCCTCCTGCACAGCCAGCTGGCTGTGTACAGGGACATAGAGGTCTGGCTGAAATCCAACTGTTTAATATATGTGACCATGTTTGGGACAACAGTTGCAAGGGCAGCTTAGCCTTCCTTGCTGTCCTCTACACTCTGCCAGAGTGGGATCTGGTGAGGATGAAATGACTGGCCAGTCTGGCTGCCTCCCTCCCTTATGCAGTGCTGGTGGAGAAGGTTATGCTTCATGCACTTCTCTTCATTTACAGCCCTCATCTCTTCTCTTCTGGCATGTCTGTGTCCCTCCTGGTGTGCTTGTAGCTAGGTCTCAAAAGAGAGCTGGCTGGTGAAGGGAAGTTCATCAAGAGAGCAGCACAGACAGTAGCCTGACAGACACTGCCTGAGCCTGGTGACTGCTTCACCTTGTGTGGTGTGATGCTTTTAATCCAGCCTTGGTTTCTCAGCTTACCGTGGTGCCCAGCCATGGTCCCTGCTGGATCTGGATCCTGCTCTGAGGATGGAGAGTTCAGATTCCACTTCATCACTGCAGACTGAAATGCTATGTACAGTCTCAATTTAGTTCTCCCAGAAATCTTGTTTAAAAGTGATGGTTTTATTACTTTAGCACACTTCTCCCCTCCCAGAAGAGACCTTTAAATCTTGGGCCATAAATCATGTATGCCCATACTTGAGCACTGGGAAAAAACAGTTAAAGCAGAAGCACACCAGGCACTGAGCTAACCTACCTTCATGCAACTGATGGAGTAGTGCACCTTTTCCTCTAATGTAATGCTAAGCTATATTTCTTTTCTACATATTCCTAAAGATGCAAGCAAGGAGGAAAATAAACAGGTTTAAAGTATCTTTAACAGTTAACTATATATGAAGAAGCACACAGCATAGCTTTTTACTATATTCTCTAATGCTTTATCTATACCAGCCATTCAGAAACATGAACTAGAGGTTGATGGCCACAATTACCAGTGATCTATCTGAACTTCCCTTGCCCACACACGGAGGTGATAGTTCATTATAACTGAACACACACAGACTTACTCAGTTCAACAGCAAAACCTCATGCAGGGATGGCATTAATCCCACCAGGATGAAAATACCCATTTTTTTAAATTAAAAGAGTGCTTGGGAACTTCTAGGAACACCATAAACTAGACAATGGTGAGCCCTTCACAGGCAGAGGCTGGAAGAACTGACAACTCCTTGTAGGGAGCAGTGCAGGTGAGGCACTGAACTGGCAGGGATGTGGCAGAACAGATGTGTCCACGACACAGGGCAGAGCCAGGTGCTCACACCTGCACCAGCTGGGCCACATAAGCCATAACAAATAGAAGCAGGGCATCCCAAAGCCTTTGAGAAAACACATATTCTTTGCAGCTCTTGTGGGTAATGGCAATGGATAATAGGTCCTTCATTTATGTCTTTGGGATTTGAAAAAAGCCAAAGGCACAGAGGAATTCCAGCTTGTTTCAGGCACTCCAAGAAAATCCACAGGCTGGGTCGCACACCTGGAGACCTGTGGGATGCACACACAACTCCACACACACAACTCTGTTTCAGCAGGAGAATGCCATAAACAACTGCCAGTTTGGGGATGCTGTGTTTGGGACAGCTACAAACTTGTTTGTGATTTCCTGCAGTAGGACTACAAACCTCAGTTGAAAACCCACAAATTTAGGGGATTGTACTACTGTGTACATGTGCCTCAGTCACCTGCTTTGGGCTCTTGCTATTGCAAGAAGGAGACATCTAATTAAGTCAGTAGAGTTAGGCCTTAATTTGCCTTGTTTCAATTTAGCAGCAGCAGGCAGATGAAATGATGCCTGACATAAAGGACACCTGTCTTTCCACTGCTAGAAGGGTGTGCTTGAGGTGATTGCTGTGGATTCAGAAAAAATACTTGAAATGAAAATCCCAAAGAACATATATAGATACACATACATTGCTCATGCAAAACCATCCTGGGCTAGGAAATACCACTCAGATGCTAAGAAAGGCACCTTTCCATTCTGCCTGTAGAAATGCACTGAGAATGGTTTGCATCCATAACACATCTTGATATTCAAGGGCTGCTGGAATCCTCTGGGATTCCTCCCATGGTAAAACTTTGATGTGTTTGCTCACCTTCAGAACAGGATAACCAAAGACATCAGACACAGATTGACAATGCAGCCTATTTTTGTTTACATTTGTTTCCTCCCCTCCCTTTCAGCTGCCAGAACAGCCTTTCAGTCCCATCCCCTCGGAACAAGCTGAGCTGAAGTGGGAGTGACAGCACAAACAGATCTGATTCCTCCCAGACTTTCCTGCACAGACTTTGCAGTGATTTAAAACGCGCTTTCACTGATGCAGCTCCCGTGCAGGTGCTGACAAATCAGCATTCCTGCAGGCACTGGCCAGCAGAGGTGGCTGCACCTGCCTTCCCTGGAGCCAAGGAATACTGAGTGAGGCCATGGCTCTGCATGGAGCACTGGTGTCTGCTCTGATGGGATAACCCAAGGATGTTCTGAGTGAATCCATCGTTTCATATGGCACCCTAATTCCTGCTGAGCATGTAACACTCTCTCTGCTAAAACAGAACACCACTGGTAGATATTTTGCTTACCAAAAGGGCATTTATTTTCCCAAAAACACCACTGCAGAAAGCACTATGGTGTTATTCCAAAGGTGAGCAGAGACAGTGCTTCACAAGGACTGGGCTCCTTCTACAGCAGCTAAGGAGGTGTTCCAACCTCCAGCATTTCATGGTCTGTCCCTTCTCTGTTTCCACAGCTCTGAGACACAATGTATGTGTCACACACGCAGGCACCATCTTGCTTAACATCCTGCAGACAGCAGTACCAGACCATCTCTCCCTCCAGGAGCTGCAACTCCCACATCCTCCAACTGGCTACGGCAGCACTACGCTGCCGGCTGAGCGAGAAATCTGTCTTGGAGAGCATCACATCTGTGACTGAGTGTGCAAGGCACAGAAGGAATAGGGTAAAGCTGACAGAGACTGCAGCAAAGCAAAGCCTGCAAAGATCTGCTCTTGATCTGCTTGTGGCTCACACACAATCCCCATGGATCCCGTTCCAGTGCCAGCACAGGGCACCGCAGCCAAGAGGAGCTGCTGAGGCCGACAGCACAGCTTTAGGAACCCAAAAAGGGATGATCTTTGCTATGCAGAAAATACAGCTTGATTTGTGGTTCTTGAGAACGACTGATAACACTGGAGAAGTGTCACGAGGAAGGAAGAAGGGATAGGAGGTGGATTTAAAATCACATAATAGCTATTTATGGCCACGAGATGGCATTCCTGCCCCAGAGATGTCCCTCTGCCATGCCTGCACCCAGCCCAGGACCACACACCCCTGCCATACTGCTGCACCCCAGGCAGGACTCTGCTGCAGAAATCCCTCAGCTGGTTTGGATGCGAAATTGTGGCAGTGCTATTCACCATGATATTTTGGGTAATAACAGGGAAAATTTAAAAAAAAATTGTATGATTACTTTCCATGATTTAAATGATGACTGCTTTTCAAATGCCCTGTGCTCTTGTTTAATACTATCACAATTGGAGGAAAAAAACTCAGCATGGGGAAATAGAAATGAAAGCCCAGCACTGTTTTACTGGGAGGTCTGAACTGAAAGAAAAACTGCTTTTACAANCCAGTGCTATTCACCATAATCTTTTGGGTAATAACAGGGAAAATAAAAAAAAAAATTGTATGAATACTTTCCATGATTTAAATGATGACTGCTTTTCAAATGCCCTGTGCTCTTGTTTAATACTATCACAATTGGAGGAAAAAAACTCAGCATGGGGAAATAGAAATGAAAGCCCAGCACTGTTTTACTGGGAGGTCTGAACTGAAAGAAAAACTGCTTTTACAAAGGCTGCCTACTGTATGTGCTCCATAAGTGTATCTGCTTTGGATACAGAGTCTACAGCTTCATTCATTAAATGCCTGTGTGCATTTACTGTCTGTGGCTGTGACCACTTCTTGAATAGGGTGACTTCAATGCCACACACATGCTGATCAAAGTTTCCTTTGGCCAAAGATGCTCCACTAAACCAGTCACAGAGCTGCTCACTTCACAGAATGACCAAATATGATTAATCACTTCTATCAGATCTTGTCACCCTGGAAGAAAATAAAAATGGAGAGGACTGCCATTGGTTAAGGCCTGGTCATGATTTTGGACTTAAGGCCATATCCTGCCAGATTTATATAAACTTAAACAGAAATCCTCTGCCTGAAAATACAGGTAGTCTAGTCTAGACCCTCCTTTATAAAACTTATTAGAGAGCAGTGGAATATTTTCTAAATGCAAACAGCAGAAAACAACAGAAGGTACTGAGAGGGACCAAACTGATTTTTATTTATGCCTCAACATATATTATTTTCTTACAGGGGCTTCCCAACTCCCCCTTTTATAGTGGAAAGGGACAAGTGTCCTTCCAAAATCAGCTAAAAGGAGGAACAAGAAGTCTGAGACCATCTCTTGTTGTGCCACCACTCACATTTTTGCTGTCCTGTATTTTTCTAAGCCAGGACTCAGGAAAGGAAGCTCAAATCCAGCCAGACACCTGGGTCTGCCTTGCCCAGCTTCTGACTGCTAGAACCAAAGTTCACACTAGCATCTCCTGGGTCAGCGGGGATGAGTGGACAATTCCAGCAGGTGATGCCCACCCAGCCATCTGCAAGCTCCTCTCCCCATGAGCATGCCTTGCCCACATAGTGACAACAGTATGTTGCTTTTACACTTAATTCTGTGGTTGTTGGGAGACACAGCACATTCACAAAGCCAGTACACCCCTACCTTCATTACACAGAAAGGACACCTAAAATGTTGAAAAAAAACACTGTCAAGGTTGGTCTTCTCATTTCACCATTGCAGAACTTTGTCCAGACAGGAGCAGGCACTGTACCAATTCTTTAAAGCATGTCCTCTATCTCCCTACACTGCTTTGCAGCAACAGCAGCACCCCTCATTAAATAATAATGTGCACTACTTGTACACAGCACTTAATAAATAAACCAACAACTGGGCCCTTTCACATGTCTCATCCCCCGCCTTCCCTTTGGCAAATGATTTGCTGAACTTACACTAAGGCATGGCTTAATTTTTTTTTTCAGAACACCCACTATAAGCAATAAACATCATGACTGAATGTATCCCAGAACCTGCATTTTGCAGTCCTCCTCTAAATTAAGCACTATTTCAGGTCAGTGAGTCTCAGTCTCATTTCAATGTCCTTTTGGTTTTTCCTATCCCCATCCTAAGGCTGCAAGCATAGGAGTGATGAAGCAGACGGGTGTCGATGAAAATCGCCTTGGGCATCATCACACCTTCTGGAATACTTAAATTTGAATGTATGTGCTATCACAGGAATACATAATTCCCAAGTGCATAGGAACACTCAAGAAATTAGACAGCTGGCGAGAAAAGCAAGACACTCATCTGTGAAAGAGAAGGTGCATGAGCTCAACCCTTACTAGACACCAGAGAATCCATGTGAAAGCAATGCTATGTGTGCTCTAAAAGAGAAAACATAGAGCTTGCCCTTGATACTGGAAGAAACCAAGTACAAAGGGTAAGTGTAAAGATACAAGCCTTCATTATTCTTCAACACAGCTTCTAACGTGGTACAGGAGAGCAGGGACTGAACATGAGACCTTTGGGAACAGGGCCCCACCTGGAATCACCATCCACAGTCCCAGCAGAGTATTCCACAGCTGTCTAGGAGGCTCCTCCACAGCAGTGTGGCTGTCTGGGTGACATTCAAGTAAGGGAATCCCTACAGGACCTTACCTTTATTCTGAAGAAAAACCTCAGCTGCTTAATCTAAAGCAGAATTTTTGTCCCACAGTGGCTGAGCTGGGTAAGAACCAATCCTGCAGAACAGCTATGAGGGAGCATCAGAAAAGATTCTAAATTCCTAATTAAAAAGGATAGTAAATCACTTGCATGAAGACTCCCATAATAGATCACATACTTGCACTAGGGTAATAACTTTTTAGTGCAGTTTTTGCTGTGCTTAATGACTTGTCCACAGCCTCCACTTTCAGAAATGGGAACATCACAGCATAAATCTCAGGAGCATTATGGAAATACTGTCACACAAAAGGGGACTTGAAGAGCAGGTGAAACCAAGCTAACAGCAGAACCCTTCAGGTGCAAAGTCATGCACAGTCTCATCAGGAAACTGTCTCCTAGGCATGCTAAATAGCTGTAAGTGAAAAAACTTGCATCAGGGATTTGGACACCACTTTGTACCCTTCAGCCTCAGACATAGGGGCTAAAAGAAACTGCCCTGAAGTTCCTGTCCCTGTCATTTTCACCTCTTAGCCCAGCAGCATCACGGGCTTCAGGGCATTTGCACCATGCTCACAGAGACCAAAGCTGAAGACCTCTCCTGCAAGACATCTCCCCTTGGGGCAGACTGACCCTTTGCTCAGAGCCTCACTCCAGAAACAAGGACTGTATCTCACAAACAAAGGTGTCTGATGTTTGCTGTACCCAGTCACCTGCTCTAACACATTCCTAAAGCTTCCAGAGATTTCCTAAGGAGAAAGAGCTGCAAACATCTGCACAGCTGTGAAATGGAGTCATGTGACTGGAAAAGCAATCCAATCAGTGTGGGTAATTAAGACAGCTTATATTTAATGCTGAAGGCAATTAGAAGAGTGAGAAGGAGAAAAAAAAAGCAAGAAAAGGCAGCTATTTCCTAAAATTTCCTTTTGCTTTGTTTTTTACCCAGCATCATGAATTTTGCTTACACAGGGCTTAGCTAAGCATGCAAACCTAAATAAGAAGGTTTACTTAAAACTGTGTAGCCACACAGGATCTGTGCCTGAGCTTTGCCATGTCTGGAAAAGACCTACCAGGCCTGGCAACAAGAGCTGTACTGAGGCATGCACACCAAGAATTAAACTCTACTCTCACTCACATCAACATAAAGCTCTTTAGTTTAGCAGCGTCAAATTAGTTACATGAAATATGGAATATTCATTTGGAATTTATGCATCTTGGAAGGCCTTTTTTCATTTTACCATGGGGGAGTGCTCCTAGCATCTCCCAACAAACACGGCAGGAAAACACTGACTGCAACAGAACACTCCTGTCACAGTCCTCTCTCTGCAAAGCCACTGGGCATCACTTCAAACTCCAGGGCCTGAGGGAGGGGATTCCTTAATGAAAAGACCAGATTTTCCCCTTCTGCAGACAGAGAAAGCATTCCTGCTTGCCAGCCTCCCTTTGCTGCTCAGTGCCCATCTCCCAGAAGGAGAAGGTGACTAAACAGCACTGAAGAAGGGGATGCTGTGCAGGTCCTGTCCCTCTTCACGGTCAGGCAGAGGGCTCTGATGGATGTGGCACAAAAATTTGAAACAAAAACTCTGGCTGAGTGATAAGCTTGGAGGTTTGGTGCAGGGATCTGAACAAGGGCAGTCTGTCACAGCAGAGATAAGCAGCAGAGCTGTCAGAGCACCTTGAAACAAATCAGGGAGCAGCACCAGAGCAAGCACAAAGATAAAACCAGACACCCCTGTCTCCTAGGGACGTGGCTAAGGGAAAGGAGATGGGAGAGGTTTAGAAGTTTACTGAAGACATTACTTTATCAGGAGTGAATTTATGGAAAGGGCACAAGGCTCAAGCCCTTGGTCATGACAAACATAAGATGTGGCATGGAGTTAGATGAGAGCCATTGAGTGTCCTTTCTCCAGCACATGCTGAAGAAAACTACATGGAAAAAAAAATCCCAAGCAATGAAGAGTGGCCTTTCCTCCTGCAGAAAACAACAAGCTCCATCCTCATCTCTCATTCTCTGAGCTACTGCACAACCCTTGCACTAGGACTGAAGAGACTGCTCTGCAAGAGGGATACATATAACCTCAAAATGAAAACACTTCCAGGGGAGCAGCCCACACCCCTGTCCCTTCCAGGCATGTCAAATGCACAGACAAGTTGGCCAGATTCTTCACCCACCAGTATTTACTGCTTTTACCCCAAATGATGCAGCTCAGTTCAATGCAGGGACACCAAATTTTCACTACTGTGATAGAGAGGAGAATGAGACTTATCTGGGTGCCAAAATAAGTCCAGAATCTATATCATTTATTCACAAGGCACACGGGTCCTTGCTGTTGTTTGGGTCTCTTTTCTTTTGTTTTGCTCCCATCAGAGAAAGGTGATGTAAGATGCTGACCATGAGCACTGCCACAAGCACAGGTCACTGTTTAAATATATCCAGCAGCTTCTCTAGAGACTTTAGGATAGGGGAGTTGTGGCTGGATCTTTTGTGCTATTCCCAAACCCCTTGACAACCCTGTTCCCAGGCTGCACAAACAGCAGCACTACTACCACAGCTCCTAGAAGAGCATTTTGGAGACATGCAGAGGACAGATCACAGGCCAGTATGCAGGGAAAGGGGAGAGAGGTATAAACACCACAACCATCTGCAAGAATACAGTTCCAGCATGAAAAGCAGTAAAATCCTTTTCACACTGGGATTGGAGATATCTTTTAGAGGCATCTACATGTTAGGGCATAATACACAAAAGCTTTTTCTTACACAACTTATTAAAAGCACTACTAATGAAACACTGCAAGCCTGATCTGAAATGAGCCTTGCTATTTCAGGTCTGGCTTTCTCTAGAACTCTGCCATCCCCAGCATCTGGGCTGAGGCAGATAATCCTTACATGAAGGGATTGGGCTTAAAATGTCAGGAATCCAACATGAAGCCTGAGAAGAAATAGAAGGCCAGTATTTACTGTTTTTACAAAAACCACACTCCTTGCACACAACTCATCTGATCACTGGGTATGTGTGGCTGCTAACCCTGCTGCTGTCCTGCCTCTCTCAAGATCTGCAAACAGAATTCAAGCTCAAAAGTCACTAAGATGCTTTCTTCTCTAAAACTGCTGGTTTTGCACCAGAAAGATGAAAGAAGAATCTTACACAGACCGAGATCAGTGCTTTTGAAAATCCTTCCCTGCCTGGTGAACTGCCTTTTGCCATTAGAGATGTGGAAGCTAGACTGGAACCTCTGGCTTGGCACTGAGCTGAAGAGCAGCCACCATCACCAGTATGCTGTGACTTGGGTGCTCTAGCTGAGGGCTGGCATTTCAAGGACACATGAGAATACAGTGAACAACTTCATGAGTTAGGTGAAAAGATGTCCTACAAGGCTGAGTGGCCCCTAACACTCTCCACCCCAGGACACAGGGCTGTCATAGAAAAGTGAAGTCTTCCAGTGAATCTTACTGTTCAAATGTAATTTTTCTCCCCTGATGCTTATGAGAAATTCAGCCTTTTGTAGCCTGTAGAGCCTCCAGACAATGGCAAAGCTGAATTTCAAACAGTTTCAAGGCTGGCAGTTTAAAAATGCTTCCTGTTTCCAGAACTGTATTCACTGCATATTCTGAGCACGGGTGCTTGACCTGCATTTTTTGAGCCTCTGAGATATAAAACTTCTGAGATGTACAGAGGTAACTTCGGTGTTTACAGTCTCATAGTGCTGAGGCTCAAAATCCCCAAGCCTTCTTCACCCCCAGGCCCCACAGCATCCCCTGCCAAAGCACACAAATCCTGGGATAGTGGGCAGTGAGCAGTCCTCATGCCTTCACTGAGCTGCTTCCTTTCTTTAGGGGTGGCTGCTTATTGCAAAAAGCACAGAAGCAAACACAGTGTGAATGACCTCAGTGACACCGATGTCAGCATCTAAACTAACACCTCAGAAGGCTGTTTTGCCTGGCCATAAATCCTTTGTTTCTAGGGCAGCACTGCTCAAAAATGCACCAAAACCTTCTCTGAGCTGTTTCTATCATGGCCCTCATCACCAGAGTACCTGGGAGCCTTCAAGTCTTGTATTAAGCAAGATGACAAACATGTCACATCTGATTCATTCTCTCTGTCCTTCTCAAGAGGAGAACTTAGGTACAGTAATTGCTTTCACAGAGCTTTGGTTTCCTGCATCTCTGCTGCTGTGCCTGGGAGGGGAAGCAAGGTGAAAGAAACACCTCTATTGCAGAGAGGAAAGAAGGACAAGCTTTTTGTGATGGCCTCTGGTTTCTGTGTAGGTTATAGAGTCTCAGCTTGGCTGGTCTTTGGTTCTAGAATGAAAAGGTCCTAGGACCCTCTAGGAATACAATTGTCAAACCTACTCCCCTCCTAAGTCATTTCCATAGGTATTAACCCAAGTGTTGGAGCAATCCAGAAGACCTTAAGCCTGGCTCACACCTCTACAGGAAGCCAGTGCAGAGAGAGGATGACTGTGATGGCCTTGCATAACTTTTATCACACCGCAGCAGTCAGTGTTGGCTGCATTTTCTTGAGGGCTGATGGCTTCATGCCCAGACACTGTACATTTAATTATAATAAAAAGGCCCACTCAATAAAGAGTTCATTCCTGCAGGTCTTATTTTCAAAGCAATTC
The DNA here is from genome assembly GCA_013400855.1 of Buphagus erythrorhynchus. Lineage (NCBI taxonomy): Eukaryota > Metazoa > Chordata > Aves > Passeriformes > Sturnidae > Buphagus > Buphagus erythrorhynchus. The sequence continues at coordinate 92,453 of VZTT01045221.1, forward strand.
TCACAGAAATGGCCCTACATCTTGCAGTAAGAAGACTTGTGCACGGAAGGGCAGACCCTGTGAGCAAAAGTGGGATGAACAGACCAATCTAAACAAGTACATGCAACCCAGGAGAAGTGTGCTTTTTCAGTATGAATAGTAGCAATTTCCCCTAAATAGAGCCCAACTTTCTCCACTGAAGCAATAAGAATACCTAAAATAGTGACAATTGCAAGTTCTCATGGAAATTTTACTCTAAGCACAGCTCTCTTCCTTCCTTCTCCAAAGCAGATTTCAAAGCATTTTGAAAAGTCAGCCAGGCTGCAGCACTTTCCCTGATTGGGAATATTGTTTTTGAACCGCTTACTGCAGATTCCTGCTGCTCTGGTGCAGCGCAGGCCATGAGGCACCAGCAATTTCTGTGCCTCTGTGAGAGGACAGTGACAGAGGGAAGGCAGCCTGTCCTTGTCTCTGCTCTATCCTGCATCCACTGCTCCTGAGCTGCATGCAGTGCTTGTGCACTCTCATGTCCTTCAGCCAGGTGGTTCTGGATTTCCTTCCAGCAGCTTGGGAAGCTCCTGGCAAAACTCCTCTGAGGACAGGCCACTGGGAATGGGATATGAGCACAACAGCACTGCTCCCTACTCCTGGAATACCACCTTAGCAATTCTCCACTGTGAGGAAGTGCACTGAGAATTAATTTGATTTGTGAAATCTCTGCAGTCATCCAGAGAAAAACTGCCTCAAATCCATAGTGTTTCAAGTTAACTAATCCCACAAACTGGAAAGGAAATAATCCATTTGTCATTTTCTCCTCCCAAATAACAAAAGCCAATCACTACTGGTAGGCGCTTAACAATATCCAGGTAAGACAAAAGAAAGCCAAGTATGGGGTCAAAAGTGGGGATTTGGGGATGAGGTCAAACAGGACAGAACAAGACTCTGCCCTTGAATGGGACTGGGCCAGAGAGGCCTCAGATAAAGCTTTAACTGAGTCATTTGAAGCTTTTCTCAGATTCTCTCTTCTACCTCTGGCTGTGGCTGCCAGACTGTGTCCCTGCCAGCTGTTCTCTTTCTCGTAGGACTGCCAAAACTCTGACAGTGAGGACAAGATAATGTAGCTATACCTGATGGCACCAGTTCAGATGGACACTCAGACAAGCACTTATCTAAGCACATGCTTAACTCCATCCCTATTTAGTAAAGCACTGACGTATGGGCACAAATTTATCCCTCCATGGCTACACGAGATGTAAGCCTCTCATTAACACTTTATTCCCCTCGGTCAGGGCTTACGTGCCATTCTTAGCTGCAGGACAACACTCTGCATGTGTGGAAGGCCATTCTTCTCCTCTGCTTCTGAGAGTCCCCTCTGGCCTCACCATGCAGGAGCCAGAGCTCCCTGCAATGACTCAGCAGCACAGAGACAGGGCAGAGGAGAGCGTGGTGGAGAGACTGAAAAGCAAAGCAAGGCTTACGTTGGCTTTGAGGCTTCAGCCTGGTCTGTCTGCAGCTTCTCCCCACCTTCAACTTCCATGGTGCAGTACACGATGCGGTTGGGGGCCAGCGACTTCAGCCCCTGCACCTCCATGATGACAACCTGCAGGCAGAGAGGGAGAAATGTGAGAGGAGCAGCCTCCTTCAGACCCTGTTGTGGCTGCTGAACCCCTGGGGTCAGCCAGTGCCAGGGTCCTTCACATGCTGCTGGATGTTCACGGTGGCAGGTGGGCAGGGATGGTGGCACTGCCCAGGCTGAGTGGGGACTGTGGCAGCCAGCCAGGTCTGTAAGGAGACCAGGATTCCCTCTGACTGCACATGGGCTCGCTGGAACCCTTGGGTGTCCAAGGCTGTACCAAGCTTCAGGAGATGGGCTTCACAGACATGGGCCTGCCCATCTAGAAGTGCCTTAATATGTGAAATCCAGAAAAAAAAAAGCACACAACTACTCAGCTTGTGACAAAAGCATATTTTCCATATTAATCACAGAATGGTTTGGGGTTGACGTTTGAAGGTCATCTGGTCCAATCCCCATCCTGAGGCAGGGATATCTTTCAGTAGATCAGGTTGCTCAGAGCCCCATCCAACCTGCTCTTCGAAAATTCCGAGGATAAAACACCTATGTCCCAGTTGTTCCCTGTTCCATGTCCTACCACCCTCATCAAAAGCATTTTCTTTCCTATACTCAATCTAGATCTACCCTCTTCCAGTTTAAAACTGCTGCCCCTTGTCCACTCTACAGTTCTGGTAAAAAAAAAAGTAAAAATCTTTCTTCATCTTGCCTATAGAAAATGTTTCTAATGAAGAAATCACCACCTAAGTTTCTTGCAGTTAATTAATTTTTTTTTAAAGGTGATTAATCCCATTAACCACACACCTTAAACATTTCTACAAGAATCACTGTGGGAGTTTCTGTTCAGGTTTTATAACAGCTATTTATATAGTATATACACAGGGGTTTAAAATTCCTCTCCTCAGGTCTTCTGATCTGTCTGGAGCTGAGGATCCTCTCCCTGGCACACAGAGCTCCACAAACCCTCTGATGAGTGTGCATTTTTGATAAAAGCTTTCTTGCAGCAGGAGTTTTGTGCACTGAGCAGTGCCCAGACCTGTCAGCTCCTGAAGTCAGTGCTTCACTGGGCTTTGACTTCCCACCAGATGAGGTTCAGCTGGAGCAGAGCATTTGTGACACTCTGTTGTTAGGGTGTCCCTTCACACACAGCTGTACACACTGCACAGCTTCTGCAATAGGGGTGCTACTGCTTTGTGGTAATTCCCTGCTCCTCCATATGAGAATAATGGAAGTCAGGCTTATTTGATGCTGCTCTTGAAGGCACCATCTCTGGGTTCACAGCCCTAGTTTCAAATAAGACTGAACTGAATACTGTAAAGATGGCTTCAGGCATTTAATGAGTTAAATTCTGAGACCGGACAACCAGAGTCGTTAAGTTTTGCATTAGCATGATATGTATAACAAGAAACCCTCTAGGAAGAGAAATAAACAGGAAACTGCACAAAACCAGAATTTTCTGATTTTTCTGCATCCTACATTTTTGACTCCATCCTGGTAGTTGTTTTGACAACGTAACATAAACCCACTCATTGACACACAACAACAATTGTGTACGGGTGAACTGATGACTTCTTGAAGTAAATATGTCCATAAATAACCACAAATGTGTTTGCAAAAAACAACTGAGCTGGCTGAAAACGGCTACTGAGCAACACTGTTCCAGGACTGAGGCAGCCCATGTCAGAGGCAGCAGCAGCATCCTGCCCTCCCCTGGGCTGTGTCAGAGGCAGCAGCAGCAGCATGCCCTCTCCTGGGCTGTGTCAGAGGCAGCAGCAGCACCCTGCCCTCCCTGGGCTGTGTCAGAGGTAGCAGCAGCAGCATCCTGCCCTCCCCTGGGCTGTGTCAGAGGCAGCAGCAGCATCCTGCCTTCTCTGGGCTGTGTCAGACGCAGCAGCAGCACGCTGCCCTCCCCTGGGCTGTGTCAGAGGCAGCAGCAGCAGCACCCTGCCCTCCCCTGGGCTGTGTCAGAGGCAGCAGCAGCATGCTGCCCTCCTCTGGGCTGCACAGACAAACTGCTTGACAGAGTGCTGAGCAGAAAGTCAGCACGCAACAGAGAGCAAAGAGCAGCTCAGCACAGCATAGTATTTCCACACAAACTGCAAACCAATCTGTTGGGTGAATTCAAACCCCAGGAATTTTTCACAATTCTTCAAAGAGGAAGTTATTCTTGCTGGAAGATACAGCAGCTCCTCTAGCTGGCAACAGCTAAACATGCAGATATTTACAGTGTTGCATTATCATAATGGTTTTGGGGACAATACAGGCTCAGGGTTACTGGGCTACACTCAGTAACAAACTGCATGAAGAGATAAGTTAATGATGCAGATTTCTAAGCCATTTGATATACATCATCACAAAATGCCAGACAGTGCATATCACACAGATTGTTCCAACAAGGTGGTGAGACACCAGAAAGCTTCCAGTGAACAGACAGTGATTTCTACTCACCTCTCTCCACCTAACCTAAATCTGAACTGAGCAGAAGTTGGCTGCTGTGCTTTTTACTCCCATGAACTCTGCACACTGTTGTGTGCATGTAGCTTACCTCCAGGGAGAATGACAACACGACATCTGACTTGGAAAGCTGGTTCTCGTTTTCCTCCCCCATGTCAATTATTGAGGTGTTGTGGCTACGTTTCAGCTTCTGCAGCTTGAACTCAGAGCCTCCTTTAGACACAGGCATGCTCTCCAAGTTTGCCATCAGGAGATTGACAGACGACTTCAGCTCCTCAATGTACATGTTCTCCATTTCTTTGGACACAAACTTGGGAAACTTGCGCTCCTTGGATTTGGAAACAAACACAACAGAATGAATGTTTGTGACAATCAACAACCACTTGTTGCAGTGGGAAAATCCCCCAAGAGCATCTGCAGAGGTTTTTAAGTAGGGAACTCCTACAAACCAGATGACAAATTACAGCTTCCCCTTGAGTAATGTAGAAACATTATTACTACTTTCTCAAAGAATTACTACTTGGTACTTGTCCAACTTTCCTGTATCTTGCATGCACTTGCATTTCACCGACTTTTTTATCTGCAAATGGGCTTTTTCCTATGGATGTATTCTCAATTATAAACACTCCAGGCCAGATCTCAACTGAACTTTGTGACCAACAGCAACTTACTAAGGATTCAGAGGATGCTGACAGTAAGAAATTTATTTTTCAGTCTCCCAATTGTGCCAGCTCCTTTTAAAATATTTCTGAGTGATTGTTTCATCAGGTTTCTAGGTGTGAAAGGAGCCCAAAGAGTGAAAACCAGTCATGAGTGGGCAGGAATGTTTGGTCCTAACTGGAAGAAGGAGTAAAACATCCTTTCCAATACTTGCCAAGGCCTGAGCCTCCACCCAAGAAGACAACCCTTCACTGTGAGACTCCAGTGCTGCTTGCTGTCAACAGGAAATTTAAACTCTAAAACCAAGGGTGACAGTGAGAGCAAAATATGATGCTCCCCAATGTGTGTTCTCAGCTTTGAACTGCTGCCCATCACTGGCCTGAGCCCTACATCCTCTGACAACTCTTCCCATGGCCTGAATCTGCTCAGGATTTGAATGTCTCTCAGTGGGTTACGAGACACTGTGGCAGCATCTGCAGCCAGGGAACACAAGGCTGACGTGCAAACAATCTTGGTGGTAATTCACAACATTGTAAAAAGCCATTTGTAAAATGTATGCTAGAAAAGAAAACAAGGTCATGTTTCTTCTAGAACATTGTCATCAGGCTGCTGAAAAAGTTCTCCTCTACACTAGTTTTTGTACCAGTCCTCAAGATCTTACCCACTACAAGCAGAGCTCACAGCAGCACTCACACCAAGCAGTTGAAGTATAGTCCTCTGTTTCCAGCATCAATCTTGGGAAGCAATTCCCTCATGTAAATTAGACCTGAAGTGAAATAAACTACCTAATCAGCCTCCTGTATTGTCTGTGCATTATATAAGTTGCAAGTCACCCCTAGAGGAAAAAAAAAAAAGCAACTGGTTTGTAGATTTTGAGAACTACTGCTGCAGCAATGATATTCAGACATTATTGCTTTTTTACCCTGCTGTCATCCATTGCTCCAGGGACTGCAATTTTGGCATTGCCCTCACAAACCTCTTCAGCAGTGCAGCAAGGACTGAGACATTTCACTGTGTGCCACCAGCAACTTCTCGTATTAAGGCTAAAAATGTAGTCTGAAGTGATACATAACAGTTTAACTGAGACTATTTAACTAATGCTGGAAATGCAGAGATGCAGATGTGGTCTCAAGTCACCCATCAGACTGGAGATAAAGCTGGGAGAAGTCTGAAGTAACACTTTCTAGAGATACAGACAACAGCAAGAGAGGGCATTAGCCACATCCCCATGTACTGGGAGCAGAGAGAGGATCAGGAATAGGGAGAGAGGCAGAGTTAAGATACTGAGGAATGACCTGTCCAGCAGGCTGGAGCAGAGTGGGTCCAGCCCCAGACAGCCATACCACTCTAGTGTCACCACAAGGTCTCCTTTAGTTGTCCCTATACATGCTCCTCCTTGTCCTTGAGGCCAGGTGACTGGGAGGAGGAAAAGGCACCACAGGACAGCAGAGCACTTGCTACTGCAGAGAAAAATATACATCTGCCTTGGCATCACTAAGCTCTCAGCTGTAATGCTGCTCTGTTTAGCTGTGGAAAAGTACAACACACAGACTGAAAAGCCTGTCCAGATTCATCCATCATTTAAAACATCTACTTGCCACAGAGTGTGATCCTCAAGCCACCTGGCTCCAAGGCTGGGCTGATGTGCTTTGATGGAGTCAGGCTCAGTGGGGGACCTTGCCTAGTACTGCACTGAGCTGCACTCCCCTGGGCACATGGGAAGGCAAAAAGACCCAGAGTTGTGTCCTGGTATGCAGAGGCAGGAAAGCTGGCACGAACAGTGACTTGTTCAAGGTCACACAACAGCTCAGACAAAGCCTTGCACAGCCACTGGTCCCATAAGACTCCACAGCCTTTTCTGCCTCTGAAGTGCAAATGTCCTAGTGTGAATTTCTTAATTTATCAACGAGGCATTAATTTGCCTCAAGCATGGAATCTCCAAGACAGACACCTCAGTGCTGGTTTCACAAGCACTGTAAGCCTCTCTGTGCAGCAAATCTGTATTAAAAGCTGCAAACTGGAGATAAAAATGGAAATGCTATCCTTTCATTGAGCTGAATTGTGAACCTGCCCTCTTTTACAGGGAAAGCAGCCTTGCCCAGAAAGGAGGCTACAGAAAAGGATTCAAAAGGTCATTTGGATGCCTCCAAAATACAGTATTCATGGATCTGAAAGAACAAGGTTTCTCACAGGCAGATGCTGGCAGGACCTGACATTCTGAAGAGGAAGTCTGCTGCAGTACCATGATGGAGATTAAATATCCCTATCTGCCAACTGGAACACAGGTAAGTCCCTTTTACTCTAAACCACCCTCCAAGCTGCACTGCTATTTTGAAGGTTGAATTCTGCAGAGATATGTCAGGTTATGTTGAGGAGTTTCCCCCGACTCTCTCTCGGATGGCCAGCAGTGTCATGGTTTGTTTTCAGCATCCTTGGGGGAAGAATGGAAATGGCAAATTCTCATTTGCAAAAAATAATTCATGAAGCTGCAGCTTCTGCTGGCTGCTACTGAATCATGCGTATTATTGTTCTACATGCCATAAAGAGAAAATGAAAAAACAAAACCAGGCAATCTTTTCCTGGCTCTCAGGGCCTGGCTACCCATCTCAGAACCAGAACAGCCATGCTCAGTGCAGAGGCTTACATTTCACTACAAATAAATACTGTAGGTTTTCTTGACAAGAATGAAGTGGCAAAGGGCCAAATGCTGAACAAAAGAGCTACAGTCAGTTTGCTGTTTTGCTGCACCACTGATTGGCCATGTGGTCCTTGGCCATCTCACTAATTTTATCAGTGAAGTGGGGAAAACCAGAGCCTATGTCCCCAAAGAGGAAACAGCAGCAGATGTTTAACAGAGGTGCTAGTGAGGAGGAGCTGTTCAGGCTCCACCAGCACCATTGTTAACACCTGACTATAAATCAATATGCTCTGCTTTTCACATCCAGGCATATCAGTGTGTTTGCAAACAGCTCTGATATTACCTTTCTTACAAAAAAATCCTAATTTGGGCCCAGCTCAGTGCTGGTAGGACTGCTGCTGAAAGGCAGGCCCCTAGACTGAGCTTGTCTCTCTGATTAGATTTTTTTTTTGGCCTTGTAGTAATGGTTTCTTGATTATCAAGAACAGCCAGATAGATCATTCCAAATGACTTCAGTCCCATTAGGGCTTTATCAGTGACTCAGAGCATCTGATTAGAGGCAAGGATAAAACTTGGCCATACTGATGTCAACAGGATCTTCTCCATCATCTATGGTCCACTGGAGACCACATGAATCTGCCCTGTGTGAGGGTGTGATTTGGTCCCAGGGAGATGGCTCCTTACAAAAGGGTCTCTAGGGAGATTAGCTGAGTGCTTGGTTATCAAAGCTGTTTGGAGGTCCTGTGCCTACTGCTCCAAACAGCAGCAATGTCTGCAGGGGGCAGTGATGGCCTGACTGCTCTCATGCACAGTGTGAACTTATTTGGGACAATACATCTGAAGGAACTTTACTGAGGCAGCATTTACCTATAGGCAGGAAATTGTGGCTCCCATCACCCCAGCAAACAACACAAATCCCACTAGAACTTTTCCTGGCTCCTTTTTTACACACCATCATCCACCTTATTGTCTAGCATAGAAATGTGACACCTCTGAGGATTCACAAGGGATTTTTCAGGAAACTAAACTGTCCCAGTTCATCAGGACATTCCAAGAAATGCACATCACAACAGCTTAATCATGTTTTGTTTGCAGCTAAAAATCTGATCGTTTTTAACTGGTAATTATTGTAAGAAGAAACTTGTAAGAGAATGATAGGACCTGGGGGCTGCATCAAACTCCCTGTATACTCCTAAATCAAGAGGTTATTAATAACAGTAGATTTTTTTTTTTACCTTGGCAATTTGTTCTGCCATTTGGAGCCGTCCATCTAACTCGCGTCTGATCTGCGCTGCCTGCTCATCAGGGTTGTCCAGCTGTACAAAAACAAAAGGCAAATCAAGGTGAAACATTAACCAGTGCAACACCTTTAGGAGTAGTTCAGCTCTTCAGGCTGACCACCTGTGCTACATTGTTGATGGAGTGAGAGGTGAGAGGCCACATTCTGGTAGAGAAGCCCCCACAAAGGACAAAAACAATGTTCACCAATCCAAGACAGACAGCTTTTGATCCTGCCCTGCTGCTCCTGGGGCTGAGCATCCTCCCCCTGAGGCAGTCTGGTGCAGTGTAGTCTGCAAAGTTATAGCTACAGTGATGACAAAAGTTCTGATTCTCAGCCTGATGAACGATGAGCTCATCTGTTGGTGCTCACCACATTGCCCTGACCCATCACCTTCCACAGCATCTCCTCGTCTGTCTGTCTTCACATCCCTCACCTTGCTGCTCCCACACACGCTCATGCAGATCTGCACAGGTGCAGGTGTTACTTCTGCACACTGCTTCACCACTGATTTTCCAGAGAGCCACTGACTATGGCTGAGATTGATGGAACGTGAATTTTTTATTAGCTTTTGAAAGCCTTTGTTACTGACTGAATTCAGGAAAACTACAAAGTCCTGACTGTGATCCAAATCCACTGAAGCTTCAATGGTTTCATTCACATGAGCTGCACGACTAAACCTGCTGGTGTGGTTCATCTTTATATTCCTGATCCCAGCACCAGTACAGAGCCATGGATTACCAGCACCTTTCAGGATCAGCTGCCCCTGTTAATCTCTCCATGAACAAATGTACCACTCAACTATCCCACACCAGAGCAGACCTCTCGGAGCTGCTTCATTAACGGTAGGAAATGTACAGACCCAGATTTCCATTTCTTTGCAATTCTGAAAGAGGAGACATTATTTGAATTCTATCTGAGCTACAGTAATTGAGGTTAATCACACACTACCCAAAATAACTCAGGAGCTAAATTTAGAAACTGAGGATGCTGCTGTTGAGGAGGGTTGATTCTACAGTATGATAATGAGCCAACAAACTAAACTGCCTCATGCTTTCTGCACTATCTTGATTGTGCAGATGTTTTCCAGTGATGCTACAGGTGTTAAGGAAAGATCTGACTGCAGAAGAATATTTTTCTGCAAGCAGCCTAGGCAGTCTCTGTGGCTGTGGTTGAGTGGGTATGGTATTGCTTTCCAGGGCTGTGCTTCCCAAGACTAAGCAGTGATGCCAAGCCAAGTATCCTGGTATTCAGAAGAAACAAAAAATCTTTCCAGGCTGTATTTTCAATGATTCTGCATGTTAGCTCCATGACAAAAACTGATCTTTGTGAAAGCAATCCTCGTCTGTAGTAGCCAAAATAACATTTTCTTCTTGTTGCCTACAGAATGGTACTAACGAGACAGTCCCTGCCTGTCCTCCTGGCACCTTCCAGCAGATCTCTTGTGACTAAAAGCAGCAGCCCAACAGCACAGCCACTGTCTCCTCCTATGCCTGGGAAAGGCTCCTGTGCTTGGGAAAGACTCCTGCTGCCATCAGAGCAAGCAGAGTACATTTTACACAGCCATAACACTATATAGGGCCATTAAGAGAGTAATGCTGGTAACCATAAAATATACTTTGCTTGTGAAATAAGGCAAGGTGCAAATGTGAGGCACACCATCTAAGCAAGACCAAGTAAGGCAACACAGACCTTAATATCATTAAAACTCAATTTCTTAACTAGAGAATCAGCTATTTATTATCTGCCACATGCACGCCCACTTTATATTCAAGTACTTGACAGCCAAATACATAAATGATTTAAAAAGTCAAAGAGAAAATGAATTAGTTTCGTTCTGCATCATGACTATGTTATGGGTGTGCTGTGAATAAAGCAAAGATATAAATCATAAGGTTGCCCCAGTCAATTAAATGTGAAAAGTATTATAGATTTCAGTATATACATGATTTGTCATATGCACTAGGCTTTTCTTCAGTAGCATGCCACAAATACATGATTTACATAATTTGTAATTCTCAACTCATCATTACCCAACTGCCTGCTGGTAAATTAGATGTTTTCATACGTCTACTTGCAACCACATTAGTTCTCTCTGCCTGCCCCGCAGAGATCATCTACATTGGTGTAACAGTTGCTAAAGCAAAAGAATAAAAATTAAAAACTATATGTAGGTTAGGTTTTAAGTGGAACCCAAAACCTTATAGTTTTTAAACCCAAGAGCCCAGGCTCACTTCTACTTATACCAGGAAATGACAAAGGCAGTGCAAGGATGAATGGTATTAGGGGATTTTAAACCCCCATTCTTTTGGAGTCCAAGCGTTTTATTTGAAGTATTTATATTGAAAACTCCAGCTCCAGTTTATCACAGCTTAAAGCCAAACCATTTACAATTGCTGCCATGGCTCCAAAATAGCCACATGAGCAGCCCAGGCTGCCCTCCTCTTTCCTTCTTTGTTGTGCACAAAGCACTTTGGTTCAGATTCACACCTCAGATCCACCCACCTGCCTGGGGACCGAGCAGGGCACAGCTCTCTTGCCATTGCCACAGTGAGAGGGCTCCCAGCCTGGGGACGATGCTGGTGGCACAAGTGACATGCTGTACACAGCCCTTGGTGGGTTGGTAAGAGCACAGTGGATCTGGCTGTTCCACCAAACACGGATTAATGAGGCACAGTCTCAACAGACACAGGGAGTGAAATGGCACAGGAGCTAAACCCATGCCCTGAGCTCAGCTCTGCTGGGAATAACGTTGCTGTAAACAACAAGGGTTTATAATGAAATAACATCATTGTAAGCTAAGAGGGTTTGTAATGACAGGATGCAACAAACAGATCCAACCTTCAGTGCCTGGCGTTTACATGGTGGATGTGACAGGTATCGCAGGTGTAACTGCCATCAGCACCAGCCAGAAACCACCAGGACCATTTAACAGCTTAATCCCTCCCTGCCAGCCACTGCTAATGCTGATTCCTGCTTCCCAGCAAAGGCAGCAGATGTCACAACATCCTCGTTCCTGAAGCATAACTGGGGCCTGTCCCAGGGCATCTCCCCTCCTGTGGGAGAGGTTACAGTGTGGTGGTGGATCCAGTGGCCCTCCCATGGCACATGCTCCTGCACAGGACCAGCCATTTGCAACGGGGTTCTGGAAAAATACATTTTAAATGCTCTGGCAGTGCAAATGCTGAGCTCCAGCAACCTGCTTTATGCTGCACTGGGAGCGAAAACACACCTGGCTTTTATTCTTCTGGAAAGGAAAGCATTTAGTCCAGGTCTCTCTGAATCCTCACCTATTGCCTGCATTGGTTTTTCTCCCCAGCAGTACTGGCACCCAGGAATAGGTGATCAAGTGGGCTGCTGCCAAGCAGGGACTGTCCTGGCTGGGGGCACTCTCAGTGATCCCAAACATTAATTTTCTCTATCCCTGTATCCAGCACACCACCATGCAAATGCCATTTTGTTAATTATTTTCCATAGCTGGAGGACTAAGACAAAAGCTATGACCCACTCATGTTCTTCCTAAACCTGGCTTCACTCCTCCCAAAATAATTAGTGCAGCCAAATGCATGTGCTGTGCATGGCTATAGGTGCCAAATGCCTCAAAGAGAAAGTTTCAAGGCACTCATCCTTTAACATGCCGGGAGCCCTGTAGCTCAGCAAATGGTTGATTAAGTATTTCAAAGCAAACATGCTCATGGTGAAAGCTGAACAAGATCACAATATGGGTGACAATTTTACAGCTTTGATGTAGGGCTTTAGGAGAGATCTTTGTCTCATAAAAGGTGGTTTCACTTTGTGATGCACAGTGTGAGAAAACACTGAAAAATTCATAAGCCACATCAATTAATAATTAATCTGTCAGTCCAGGAGTACTCACAACATGTGGCATCAGCATCATGGAGTGTTCCAGCTGAAAGAAACATGGCCCCTAAAGTGACTCATTGCAGGGATGCCCTTGGTTTCTTACCACAAAGCTGCTGTTTTAGGAGATAAAGTGCCATGAGGCAGGACACAGTGGCACCATGTGGCACACACATGCTCCATGTCAATGTCACAGACTGCTCTGCATCATCACCACTAATGGTGAATATCTCTCTACAAGCAGCCAAGGGCAGTGGAATGGCAGCAGCCTGGTGCTCAAGGCCCTGACCTCTTCCCACAAGTCTGAAGCAGAAAGCAGAGGAGGATCCAAACATTCCCTCTTCATCTGCAGGTGGGATTCTGACTTCCCTTTAAATTGGGAACATGAATGATGCTGAGCTGCCTCAGAAGGGTAAGTCACCAATGCCCTGGGCAACATGCTCACCCTCTGAGCAGCAAACTTCAACCCACAGACTGCTGGCTGCCTTGGGATCTGAAACAGGAGCAAGGAAGAGGAAGCAAGGACAGCTTCCCCACGTTAGGCACCTCCCAGCATCAGCAACCATGGAAGCCCATGCATGGCCCAACTATGGATTCAATAACTCTCACTCCTGCAGTTCCAGAGAGAATTTTGAAAGACCTGGAGGGACCTGCAGAACACGTCTGCTTCACCAGCCTTTAGGATTGCAGTGACATATGATCCCCTGACATCCTCGGACTGATCTCCCTGTGCCACTGCACAGCAGGGATGTTTAAGGCTACCTCTCCTCTGGCCAATTAGAGCTCCCCAAATCAGTCTTTTAGGTTCAGTCATGCAGAATCTTCCAGTACAATGTAAAGTTCTCCTTAATTCAAGGAACTGGTGCCTATTACCTCACCAAAATTTTCTTTTTCTTCTCTCACCAGCCCTAGCTCCTCACACAACCCCAGGGTTCCAGCACCCCCTGGATGTGACATAGCCCCTGCCCTGGGGAGGAGATTACCTTATTTTGCTCATGTGTAGGTAAAACAGGCTATGCTGCAGGGATTCAGTCATTTCCACAATAATTCAGTATGGCTGCACAGTTGCTGTTTGCTGTGGATAGGTGCTGGCTCCTGCTATCCCAGCAAACTCCCAGGTTACCTAATAAACACCTTCTGCATGAGAGTACTCAGTGGGTCCTGGGAGGGTGATTTAAAACAATAGAAAGTCCATGGATAATTCAGTAAGGGCTGATGATTCTCTCTTAAAGAGAAATCTCATTTCATGCTTCACAAACTTTAGGGTTGCACTAGATTCATTGGTGAAAACATTCCCTGGGATGTAGAGCAGCATCTCCCCACCTCAGTGTGAATCTCAGAGTGCAACACATCTCTGTGCCTCAGCAGCCACCAGAGCTGCACAGGTTCTCACCCCTTACATCTGCCTGTGGATGCTGGGACTGTACCTCCTTCACCAGGTGAGGTCAAGAGGCTGGATTCACCCTTGGAGTCACCATGGTCTGAGTGCTATCCCTGATAGCTGTTTATCCCACGAACTGAGATGATTTTCCACCAGAGCAGCTCTGGTGGCAGCACCCATGGGTACTCAGTGCTCATCTGCAGAGTGCTGGTGGATCATCCAGCATGAGCTATTGCCATGGCAAGGGCAGGCAGGTGCCAGGCATGGATTCTGTGCAGGAAAAGATGATATCTCTCCAAGCTTTCTCAGTTCCCAACCTGCCTACCACCACAACTCTCCACAGCTTTGCAAGACTGCACCGTGGGGCTGAGGAAAGCTGAGACAAGCAAGCTCAGCATGCATCTTTCCAGCAGGTTGTGCAAAGATACCTCTAGATTTATGTGCAATGATAAATCAAAGTAAATGAGAAACCAGATTCAGCAAAAAGGAAGGGGAAGAAAAAAGTGCTGCCTGCCTTTGCAAATGTTTTGCAAGCTGTTAAGAAAAGGGATGGCAGAGCACATCCACTCGGAAGGCACATCCTTTCCATCTGTGGCCAGAGAACTTTTGAACCCTGCAAATCCCTCTGCAAGATCATCCGTGCAAGGTGTACGACACTGAAAGGGATTGAAAACTAAAGCTGTCCAGAGGCTCTGACCTCTGAGCATGCCTTAATACCATCTTCTTATGGCGTTGCATAAGGATGCTCGGAGGCGTGTGGGCAGCACACGCTGAGCTATGGCACCACGAAAGAAACTGGAGCACTGGCTGGTTGATGCTGCCTGAGGTACATCACTACATTCAGCTTGCCTGTGTTTCCTTATCATATGCTGAATTTCACATCAGTTAATGCAAAGAGAATCACCTGAATTTCCTAAATATGGCAATAAACTACTATTGAGTTCCAAGTAAGTTTTACAGCTAGAATCAGCTGTAATTAATTCATCCCAATCCATCATGGAAGAAGGATCTACATATCCTCGAATCCTCATCTTTGATTAAAAGCTTAATTATAGACACATTCATCACTTAATTGAAAATGGGCTTTGGCTTTTGGAGCTAAAGCAACTTACAAGAGGACCTACTCCAGCAAAGCTGCAGTATCCTGACACTCAGCAGGCTTAATGTGACGGAATAAGATGGGAACATCTCCAATGGTGTCTACACAATAATTGTTTCTCTGCAGAAAGCTCTGAGCAAAAAACTGGCAAAGTAGGAACTGGCTGTGAAACAGCAGTGTTTTGGTTCTATTATATGCTAAATCAGCAGAAAACAAGCGAGAGGTAATGCAAAGAGAAGTTTATGGCTCCCACTTTTTCAAGGAGTAGGACAGCAAAGATTGCAGTCCTCCTCATTACAGTTCATTCTTGTATTTGTGAAGTTTAGATTTATCACAGTCAGAGATCTAAAGAGACTGACCTCCTGAACAGGCTGATGTCTTTCACACTGGTTTGATGCAGTAAACTTTCCCATGAGGTCAGGGAGAAAGCAGTCAGGAGAATTAAACCTCCAGGCAGCAAATTTCCAGCACAGAAAGAGGTGGCTACATGTTCTCAGTGGATGGCATCCTATGGTAGAGGTGGGAGTTGAAGCTGCTGGTCTCATCTGTGAGTAGGATCACACTTCTCCAGAAGTCTCTGTATAGGTCATCATCAGACCCCCTTCCTACAGCAACAGAGAATTGGAAGGGAACTGCCTTCCACTGCAGATGCAGCTATTTTAGTCCCTCTGACTTGCACCTAATATGCTGCTCACTAATTGGTATCAGCTTATCAAAATCCAGAGCAGAAACATCACATCTCTAAGTCCCTTTGATCAATACATAACAACAACTATAAATGATTAATAAGCAATCAGTATTGCTATGCTAAATTACTATATTATGCTAATTAAAAGGTCAATTCCTCACTTTTCTTAGAGCAGTGCCCAAACATCTGCACTCTGAGTAGTTCAAAGATTTCAGAGAAGTTTACCTCAGAGAGAATCTCCTGGTTTTGAACAGAAGCAGCATCAATTCTTAGTCATATCAATCCTATCTAACCTATCATCACATTTCAGAAAAGCCACCTCTTTTAAAAATAATTAGCATTCAACAATATGAAAAAAAAAAATCACAAGAAATATGGATTGGAATCCTAGCTTCACTAATTGGGAACATCTGCCACCTCTTTTACTGCCTGATGCCCTCCAACAGGACCTATTCTGCCCCTGAAGAGCCAGTGGCACAAAATGGATGTCTGGCATCTGAGAAGGAGCTGAGAGCTGTCACGTGGGATCTAACCTCACATAATACCCTTGTGAGATGCTCTGGCACCTGCGTTAAGGATCAAGGAAGTGAGAAGAATTGAAGGAGACACAGAAAAGCAGCAAAGGCACAGCTATGAAGAAACAAACACAGGCAGCAAAAATGATGCTTTTAAAAGCAGTGAGTATGTAAGTTGAGAGGAGGAATACAGCACAAGGTACCATGTGTGGGGAGAGCTTAGCAGGTGAGGCAAGTCCTCCCATGGGGTGCACCATCCTTGTCCCCTTACTGGTAGGGACAAACCATCTGCACAATATTCCTCCTAGTCTTAGAACCATTGCCTTCCAGATCTCACATTGATGTTCAGAGCAGGCTCTGGGCCCACAGCAATCATACACATGTGTAGTGTCATGAGCCTCCAGACTTCACCATGTTACCACACTGCAGACAATAAACATTTCCTTTTCTTCTTGTCAGGGAGCCAAATGAATTCTAAATGGCTTTCCTGACAATAACACACACACATCACCAGCTACAGACCTCAATTTCTGACACATCAGCTGTGAAGGCAAGAAACTGCAGATAAGAGAGCATCAAGGCTTTGAGGACACTGCCAGACCCAAGCACTGAGAACAATTATTTTTTTCCAGACCATGTATCGCACGTAATAGAAAATATTAACTCACGTTCCAAATATTTATGAAAAGTTCAGACATAATTAAACTACTTGCAATTGAAAATTAACAATCTAAAAATTCAGCCACGTACACAGGGAGCATTAAATATAACTGTAGTTAATGTAAGCTGATTTAAGTACAGATAATACAGCAGCAACAGAAAAAGGCAGTCAATCACATCCCCTGTCATTAACAGCCTTCTCCATGTGAAATATTATTATCTGAGGCTTTCAAGCTGCTCTGCTGTCCCAGCCTGTGCAGGAGAGCTGTTTACCTACAACTTGCTCCAGCTGGAGCAGAGGGACGAGGTGTCCATCTGTCCACCACCCCCAGGTTTCTATCTGTCCACCCTACTCCCCCAGCCAAGGCTATCCCTGCCCCTCCCACACCTGAGCACTGTGTTCATGACAGCACCAACACCAGCTTTCCTCCAGCCTCACTCTGGGCTTCACCCACTGCCTCTCAACTATCTTTCCCTACAGCTCAGTAGGGATAGAACTTCCAGACAGAGCTTTTCCATCCCCAGTGGGTGGAGAGCTCTTTTTCACACTGCTTCACTAACTATTCTTTGTATGTAAAGCCAATTAAACACTAATTGCCTGACACATCTACCCTCACCCAGGCTGGACTAACTCAGCCTTGGCACATGCCAGGATACAACACAGCTGGAGAAGAAGGAGCAGCACCCATCACCCTTGAACCCCATGGGCAGCCTGAAGGAGAGGGCTGGGATGCCAGCACAGTGGCACAGTCCTCTGCAGCAGGCTTCCATGAACTAAAGATTATGGATTTAAGGATGGGATATGTGCTGGGTAATGAGTCAGGCCCCAGTGTAGCTGCATGGTGATTCTTCCAGACAGCTCCTCTGCCAGAAACACTATCATCTCCTGCTTTCTGAGAAAATGTGGCTTATTTCAAACTACATTCAGCAAGGCATGACCTCTTTCCTTTGAAACTGTTAGCAGGACACGAGGCTTTTGCTTACAGAGTTAGGGAAGATATACTGGACACTCAGAGAGTATGGCATTACAGTGTCTGCTATTGTTGAAGTCCCTCGGTGCTTTCTGCGTGGCAGCATTCTGAAAAAATCAGGTGATAACCTGCTCTCTGATCCCATTTCATCTGAGTCTACCTTCAAGCTTCCCTTTAAGCTTTCACTGAGGACAATGCCCTTTATATGAAAAAAAAAAGACATGTAAGAGAGTAGTGCAAAATATACAGCTGGAATCCAGATGTAAGGCAGAGTGCAACCAAGACTGCAGGTCTGCAGCACTAATACCTGTTCATCTCAGCCAACTGCTGCAGTTCTTTTTAGATATTAGAAAAACATCACATGCTTGAAGCATTCTCATGGAATTCAGTTTTTTTTTTTGCATTCTGCTCTGTAACCTGGTCAAAATTGCACTGCTAGAACCACCCTCTTACTTCAAATAAAGGTACCACCAGATGTTACCAGCAATAAACCCACAGGAATAGACACATATGGAACCTACAGCTGAAACCATTCCACTCTCTTTCTTTTTATTAATCAAAGATTTATGAAAATCATGGGCAGGAGAGCAGTGTTCAGGGCACTAGAAAAAAATCATGCATGTGTGCAACCCATGGGGTCAGATTGCTGTCCCTGCTGCATACCCTCTGCATCCTCCTCTTTCTACAGTGGAGTTATAGGTAAAAACAACAGGGAAAAGTAGGCTCTGACAGGACAGCCCAAATGCTGAGAAAGCTGTTAAGACAGGTGGACAAAAACAAGGGAGCTCTTGCTGGGAACCAGCAAAGCTGGGAAATGCTCTGGTACCTGCCTGTGCTGCTTTGCAGGTGCAAAGGAATCAACTGAGGTTTATGCTGTGACCTTGTACGAGAGCTGAGGGAATAACAAAACCATTTGGCTGACAGGCTGAGCAAAATCCACAACAGATCCCACTCTGTCAAAAAGCATTCCTCTTCAGACAGTTTTCATCCCTACATTTTTACGCAACCCTAAAAACCTAAGCTGTCCTGTTTCTAAAATGCTTAGATCCATCTTAAATCCATTCTCCCACTCTTTTTTTAGTGGAATTTAGAGTGGAGGGTAAAACTAAAAAAATTCAACCAATTCCTTAAAAACCTAGAAAAATGCTTCATTCAGCCCAAATGTGCCTACGTTATAAACCATGTGCAGGCTCACTCCACAGCATGCATTTGCTGAAAATTAAGATATGTAAGATTGTCTCTTCTATATTCCCCGGGAGAAAAAGCAGCAATCCTGTCCCATTTTTTCCAGAGCCATTTTCACACCCAGCCAAACACCTCCCAGCTGTGCCAGATGTGCTTTCCACCACAGGTAAAATGAATGGAGGGGGTGACAAAGCAGCCAGCTCTGCAAGAGGCTGGCTCACAAGAGCAGGAGCCCAGCTGACAGAATGAGTACCCAAGCCTGGGGAGGAGAAAATGGGCAAAGCAGAAAATCCCATCTCAGCCCAATCACCACGCAGAGTTATTCTGGTTTATGCTGCTGGCAGCCTTCTTAACTTCACAATGACACACGCTAAAAATATTTGTCGTTTGGACTAGATTTCATGTTTAAAAATGTATAACAAATAATTACTTGTACAAGTACAAACCTTATAGCTTCTGCTTATGAGCAGATGGGAATTTGTAACAAACTTCATCTGGCAAAGCAGTGTCCCCTCATTTGCCATCACCTCATCCTCACTGCCATGCAGCACCAAGTGCTCCATGCATGCCAGCCCTGCTTCCTAACACGGGCAGCTCCACAGCAAAGGCTTTTGGCTGCAGGTGGTCAGGGAACAGCTCCAATCCTCCTGGCTGCAAGACTCTTTTTCAGAGCCCACCACAACTTCCATTGCACACTAAAATGAAATAACCAGCCTAGACAAAGTTCAGTTAAATAACTGATTCTATATTCAGCAATAACACTTTCATGGTGTCCAAAACCTGCCCAACCATGAGATGGATTCCCAGCCCAAAATTAACCACTTGCCCCTTGCTGGGTAATCTCATACATTCCTAGTAAAAAATCAGCATACAGTCGCTATTTTAAGGCCCAACCTTCCATTTAAACTTAAGCATATCTGATAGAAAAAGATCCAGTGTATCCTTCAGGTGACAGAATGATTGTCACAACCTTTGCCCAGCTCTCCCAACCCTGACTATGAGTGGCAGCCAAGAGTGACTGCTTTGATCCCAAGTTTTACTGCTACTGTACATAGACAGTTAAACATTGTTCCAATACACCTGCAAACAAATTACTTGGACCATTTCCCCAGGTGAGTCAAACTTTCAGTTCTTCCTTATCCCTTCACGTAACTCTCAAGACCTTTCCAACATATTTTTATAGTACAGATTCCAGATTGGGATATAGGAGAGGTTTTTTTTGCCACTCTATAGAAAGACAACAGTTTCTTCCAGTGTTTCCTGGGGTACTTTCACACATGCCAAAGCTTGGCACCATGGCTGGACACCTCAGCACACCCACTGAGACTGTGGCTGCATCCTGTTCTCCTTGCCCACCAATGTCCTGAGAATCCTTAGCTGATGCCCACAAGGCATCAATCAGACACAAGCTCTGAAAACCTTTCACAACTCTGTCACCAGCTTCTCAGGTACCTTGTTACCTTACTGCAGGTCTGACTCTTCTTTTAACACTATTTATGACAGCTTGTACTTCGTCATTGCTTGTTTTACCTTAAAGTCCTCTCCAGGGCCTCTTCTGAAGTGGAAGGATTCCAGGAAGGAAGGATTCCAGGAAGGAAGGAAGGAAGGATTCCAGGAAGGAAGGATGGAAGGGAGGGAGACAAAAGAAAGGAAAGGAAGGAAAGGAAGGAAAGGACGAAAGAAACAAACAAAAGAGGGAGTATAGATAAAAAAAAAGAAGCCAATTTTCCTCTAAATTTTGCTAGAGGATCTCTTGAAGGTTACAGGCTTGCACCCTGAGAAAAGCAAGGGTACACAGTGTTTTCAGACCCTGGAAAACAGGGCAGGAAAACTGCTGTAGCAAGGTGGGACTGGCCCCATATCCAGTTCAGCTGTGTCCACACACCCCCCCCTAGGGTTTTCCAGAGCATCCCAGAGCAGCTGGAAAAGCTCTCCACACAGATCACTGCCAGAGGAACCAGAGGGATGAGTTTTGCTTCACCTTAAGGCAGGAATCATTGCAGCCTGCAGCAGACAGCTAATGACACTTTCCAAAGGAAATGCTCCCGTTCCAAGCTGAACTCTGGTTTGCTTGGCGAGTTTTTCTGAGACCATCCCTTGCTGTTACTTGCTGCCAGCTGCTCTTCCCTTCTCCAGGGATCACACTGGCATAGGCCAATTCATGTCCAGCAGAGTTGACAGTTACATCTGATTTCATGCTATCAGTGAGCATTTACTCCTTTCTCAGCAGAACTTTATTTGACCCATTTTTCTTTTCCTCTGCTCCCCAGCACCCTGGCACACCTCTTCCCAGCAGCCTCTGCACAGGGAGAGTTTTAAAGATTCTTATGAATTCTTTGTCTTTGAACAGGAGATATTTACTTTTGACTGATATCTGGCATAGAGTAAATTCAGGCAACAGTGGAGAGAGACATTCTCTTCTGCTGTGGCATGCTACTATGGCAGGATGCCTTAGGGAGACAGATGTGCATCCTGTCCTGCCCTTCCCTCCAGCATCCCCTGCTCTATTGCTACCCTGAGTGCAGATGAGACAAAATATAAAACAGAGATACCAGGAGGAGTTCCTGGCTTGCAGTGGTTCACATGGTGCTTCACATGATGGTGATAACCACTGATCTGGTTAAACAAAAGGTATTTTGATTGCCATCATCACCACTCTTATTTTGAAACACATCAGGTTTTCCCAAGATCCCTAATGACAAAGAGCAGATCAGGCTCATACTCTGATGTTACAATGCCAGTGTTTCTACATGTATATTTAGGATAGAAATAGATTTTTTTAAATTGATGCTGCCTATGTTTTTATCCATACAATGGATGAAACTGCAACTGGCATTATGATAGGAAAGTGTAATGATCCAAATTATCCCATTGAACATATATTTTGCTGTTTTAATTGACAAATAAAACTTCTACTGCCTGCCAGACATCCTCAGCTGTTTTGCAGTTGCCATACATAAAGCCAGAACAAATTGGCCAATCAGTGACCCTGAATAATTGCCTACGTTGACTGTTAATAAAGAGGATCAGGAGTTACACAGCTGGACAAAGGACTGCACTGAAAGGAGCAGAGTCACCTCCCAGCACTGAGCAGGCAGGGCTGGGGAGCAGCAGGCTGCAGCTGGTACCCCTGGGGAGAACAGCAGCTCATCAATGATCCAAACCAGTAGCAAAACCAGTATCCAGTTTTCTCCTCTTGCTTTGCTAAGGACCATGCTGTGAGCAGGGAGTTCCCAGAGGAAAGCTGTTGTACCAGCCTCAAAGAAACCCGTGCTCATCTCAAAGACTGCAGATGTTCATAGGAAACATATTTCCCAAATACTGCTGCTGCTGCACACTCAGGAGGGGCCACTGTAACATGCAAGATCTCTGACAGCATATAAGCCAGTATTTAGGAGTGCATTGCTCTTCTATTAATCTAACTGGCATTATCCTCTCTAACTCCATTCCCCTCAAGCAGACCCAAACCACATTTCTCTTGTCTGACCTGACTACCACTCTCCCACACAAAGTTATTTTGGAATCATTTTGACAGTGGCAGCCACAGCTCCTTCAGCTAATTTACACTAAACTGATACCTAACAATCTGAGCATGATTACTCCCAGCCAAAATCCACTGTTATGGAGAAAATGGGCAAATAAAGAGAAAATCTACAAGCAGAAAGGTCAATGAAGAGAAGAGTTAGAAGGTGAATGAAAATGACTTCTTGGTATTTTACATTTTTCATAGAAATGCAGAGTCATAGAATAATTTAGGTTGAAAGGGAACATAAAGACCATCTTTTTCCAACCCTGCCATGGGCAGAGATACCTTCCACTAGACCAGATGGTCCTAAGCCCCATTCAACCTGGCCTTGAAATCTTCAGCAACAGGGCATCCACAGCTTCTCTGGGCAACTTGTATTAGTGTGTCACCACTCTCACAGTTAAGGATTTCTTCCTAATACCTAATCTAATCCTCTCTTCTTTTACTTTAAAATTGCCTTCCCCCCTCTCCGCAGTCTTATCATTTTCTGCCTGTGTTGACAGTAAGAATTTGGATATGCATGGGAAGGGAATAAGACTTCAGGTTATGAGGGGATAGTGAGTACTGTGATGAGGAATTGTTGCTGATATCACACCCTGCATCAGAAATAAAGAGCACTGGGTTTTCATGTGATTTTAAAATACAAAATAAAATGCTATGCTTGGCAAATGGTATTCTCATCAGACGTAACAGGCATCATGGGAGTTAATAAAATTATTGTGTCAATAATTTCTTCATGAATAACATCTCTGTTTTGCAGCTATTTTGTCAGTCCTGGTCTCAGTTCTGCATGTGGGTGCATGAGACTCCTGGCAATGGCAGCCAAACACATGCCTGCAGCTCATTCCACCAATGTTGCACAACATGAGCTCTCCAACAAACTGGCACAAATATCAACATGAGAAATGACTGGTGGTGTGAAGAAATACGAGATCGTTTAATTACTACAACTATTAGAACTTTATCATTTTAAACACCCAAAAGGCTTCCTCCCTGTCAAGTTTGGACTTAACTAGGTCACAAAAGAAGATAGTTATATTTAGCAAAACTCTCCACAGAAGACAACAACTCATGGTCCTCAGCCTGGGAAAAGAGGACTCATCACTGATGCTCCTTATGCTAAGGAACAGACAAGGAGTAAAGCTTTACACTCCCTCCAGCATCCCACTGCAATTTGTGTTATCTTCCAAGATCTCCCACCTTTGTTGGTGACTTAATATTCTGACTTCTGGGCCCTACATTTTACATTCTTATGTTGATACCTGGAGCAAAATACCAACAATGTAGACCTTGCCCAGTTTCCCTTCCTGTGGACTAATGATGACTGGAGACGTGCAGTTTTGCTGCTGCTGCCAGTACAGCTGCACACACAGGCAGCAGCCAGGCAAGATACAGAGCTGCACCCATGAGAATGAGTGGGTACTTAACCAAAACTCAACAGGCTGCTGGGCAAACTCCGGGTGCCTGACCTGTGGTCACTGTCTGTCACTGTGCCTGCTTCCTCTCCAGCACCTTTTTTAAACAAAAAACATCATCTCCCTCACAGCACATTCAGAAGAGGACAGCAAAATTACACATTTTTTCTTTGTTCTCATTTATCATGGGAAATGCCTGTTAATTTTAGCTGTCTCCTCCTCAGCACATCTGAGGAATGCTTAAGGCTCAAGCCTGAACACACAAGCAGGCAGCCTGGTTCCACCAATGCCCAGGAGCCCACAGGGCACTGGAACCTGGCTGTGGTTGGGGCACAATAGGGTTCAGACTCCAACCTCCACCCCACACTGTGCTCTCCTGGGCCACCAGCACCCAGGGCTGGCAAACAGAGCTCTTGGGAAAGTCCACTCACTTCCCTGTCACAGCTATCAATGTTTTTACAAAGACTTCATGACAAATAATATTGCGCCATCACCTCCCCATCTTCTTGCTGTTCTCTGTCAGAGACAAAAGAACTGGACCAAAGGCTGGCTACAACACTTGAAAAACACATGCACAGAATGCACAGATTAGGAAACATCACTACTTCCCTGCATTATACAACAAAGTCTGTGCTATGGATGCCAACACAGTTTTTACATGATTTTAGGCTACTATAGGCCTTTTAAATACATGAGAAGCTGTATTTGAAGTGATGTTGCATCCAATTCTGTATTGAACTTGCACTCTAATTTCTCACAAACATAAGTAGAATCAGATGTTCCAGAAAAAATGTAGTGTATTGAATATGAAAATTCAGCACTGAAATCGAGGTAAGGAGCAGCTTACATAAGTTAGGGATATTGAGGCTGAGCTTTTGAAATCTACTTTGTTGATCATTTCCCAATTTATAGTCAGCTCAGTGGGAACAAATATGTGCCTACTTTGATATTCTTTTAAAGAAAATTCTTGGCATCTCACTTCTGCTAAGAAATATACCTATTCTCTTTTTAATTTGATATTTTTTAGATGAAAACTGGAAGATTAACCCAGCTGTATTTTATATTCATGAAGTACTTTCTACGGCCTGATCCATTTGACTCCCAAAGTTTCTTCTGAATTAAAATTACACTGTCTATCACATCTCAAGCTGTGACATGAAGCATTTTTCAAGTTGCATGGAACACTGGTGGCCTGAAGAATTAAATGTAAGGAGTAGAGGAAAGGACTGGTGAAATTTTTTTTTTTCTTTTTTAATAATTCCGTTTTCTGGAAATCTGAACACAATATGGACTGCAAAGAAGCAGCCTTGAGGAAACCACAGAAATAAGATTAGAGAAAACCTAGTAAAATATTAATGTAGAACTTTCAAAATATTCCCTTAGTGGATGATGTATGTCAGAAGAATGGTCTCTCTATATAACATGATGAAAAAAACCCCAAAAGAATAGTGTGTAACCTTAGGCTAGCACAGCTCAGTGGGAACCAGTCCAGGCTCTCTGACAAGACATTGCGTGCTGAAATGAAGACCCTGGAGCTCTGGCACAAGCCAGCATGACCATGTATAACCCTCACAATGTGCAAGTATGACTGTATCTTTCCATTTTGCTCCTGAGATAGGCATTAGAAGTTCCCCAGGAAGGTAATCACTGATAAAATACATGAGCAAGGGCTGAAGTGCTGCAAAGCATTGAGATTTTCATGTTGAATTCAAATTAGATTTAAAGACCTACGTGCAAAATTAAATTCTAGCAGCTCTATTGTATTTCCAGTTAAAAGGAAGAGGAAAAGAAAGAGAGGCATTAACATAGTGCAGGGTCATGCACCAGTTATGTCTTATTAAGTATTCCAGCCTTCCTTAAGATAAGCATCACATATGGGTTCTTTTGCAGCTAGCAGTTCCTTGCTTAAACAGAGAGAGGTCTGGATAACACTCCTTCTGTCTCCCAAGGCCTCCTGGGCTGATTGACAGGAACATGTACTGCAGGGAACAAATGCTGCTCAAAGAAAAAATAAGATTATATTCTCCAAAAGGGGCCAGTGGGGGCATTTCTTTGTCATGTCTTCTGCTCATCATCTCTGGTTGAGGGAAAAGACAAACAGGAGGAGTGACATTTTCCTTTCCTAACAAGACACAGTCCACAGTGTTTCTCCACATTGAGAAACTGGTTTTTATGTACAGTGGCTTGCACTGAATTTCAAAGTTAGGGAAGCAAGGGAGATTGCTTGAAATAAAGACAGCATTTTGAGAGCCAAGTCCCACCTTTGTAAACTTTGGAACCAGACTCCATGGAAGCCAACTCAGAAACTGCACTCCAGCCTATCTCAGTTGCATTTTATGTTGGTTTGGGTTTTTTTTGGTTTTTAAGGGAGAGATTAGCAATAAACATTTAATTTTTATGTAGCACATTTAGCTATCACTCCCCTCTCCCCTGTAATGGACAGTATTTGACTTGGCTTCTCCTTGGGCAGACCCACCAGGTGTCTTGAGGCTGGACTACCCTGCACAGTGGCAAAGTACTCCATGGGATCATTGGGTTTTTCAGTGTAAAGTGTTTTTTTCTAAATCAGCACTTTTTTTTTTTCTAAATCAGCAATTTTTTTCTAAATGCTCCCACATTTTCCAGTCTCCCCTCTGCCAAAACCTGGAGTTTGTACTTTGTGCCATCCTAAATCTCCTCTCCACTGAAATGGTTTCAAGCTGCAATTCCTCAATGTTATCACACATAGTGATGCTCAAGGTCTCTGCTATTTCTCAAGCTTTTGCAAAACCTTCCCCACTGCTTCAGCATCTCCCTGCACAACCGTGCCAGGAAGGGTCCATCTTCCCAAGCCTCCCTCTGCTCAGAGGTGGAAGCAGCCAGGCACTTGCAGAGGCAGCAGACACCAGAACAGCTCTCCCAGTTAATATCTCAGGATCCAAGTGTTTCCCTTCCCAGCACAGACCTCTGCTGCAAAGGGCAGCAGATCAACACATTAGCTAGTTAAATCCTTCATACTTTCCCCAATTGCTCCTACCTAGAGCCAGGAATTCACAACTCAACTTCCTCTTTTCAGAATGCAAGGTTATGGTAGGCAAACAAAATTGTATTAATATACATTGATTTGAAATGAGGCTTCTGATCTGGGGAAAAAAACCAAACATCTGGCTAAGCAGCAGAAAAGTCATGCCAACAACTATTCTTCAATGAAAGAAGAGAAACAGCAGTCCTTAAATAAAGGGGCTAAGGTGTGGCTGTCAGGCCCAGAAAAACCTCTCGTGAGAATTTCTCCAGTCCAACTTTCTCAGGCTGAGCTAGAGTTTTTCCCAAGCTAGCTGCTTTTCTCTAACGTAAACATAAGAGAAGAATTGAAAACAAAGATAAATACCTGCTGGATAAGTGAGAAAAGCCTGGGAAAGAAGTGTTACTTCCTCTGGACCAATCAGCTGTATTCTGTCCCTGGAGTAGCAAGTCATTGTACTCAAGCAAGGTTTGTTAGAATAAAGTTGTCTCCTTCCTATCCTGAGGGATGACCATGTAGCTGTGTGTCTTATTACCGCCACTCAAAGGGTTAATCCCCTAACATACAACCACACCAAGGTAGTTTGGAAATGTCAAGTCATCAATATGATATTTTATAAGGTAACCATGATTATTTTTTATGCATTCCTTTGCAGCATGAATGCGGATGATAAGTATTCAAGGGCCAGTTGAAACAAAAATAAATGAAAGAGATATCTTGATGGTAATTTAAGCCTTAAACTGCAAAAATTAATCAGTCCACACAGACTACAAAGAGCGTTCAGCTGATGCTGCACCACAAAAACACCTCATTAATTAGATGAGAGTAAAAAATAGTTTTTATCTTTTCACAAAGGAGGAACATCTTGAAAATCACCCTGATTTTAGCCCTAATGTACCTGCAGCAATCCATGTTGCTGAAGCAGGAGTTGTCCATATGGCCTCTAGATAAAGTACAACTGTCTCTAATTTAATGTGTACAAGCTGGTGGAAAGGCAGAGGAAGGAGGTCCTGGCACACTGCAGCCATTTGTGCAGCCCCAGGAGGGGGCCACTCTTGGGCTGTATCTGCTTTACTGCTGTTTCTTGAGAACATTTGAAATGATCTTCCACGAGACTAACAAGCTCTCTTGGTGGCTCTGGCCTTGCTGGCAGGTGGTGTCACCCTTTACAGTGAGGGCAGGGGAGCAGGTCGGAAATGGGGGGCAGGAAATAGTGAGGATGCCCAGCTGTGACAAATCACACAATCTGAAAAGAAGGCTACAGTTCAGAGGAGTCCTTGTGGACTTCTACAGCAAATAATGAATTAAACCCATCTCCAGAAACCCTAGGAAGAGGGGCTCCCAGCAGCCAAGATGCTTTGCATGGCAGCAGAGAGCTGAAATAAGAGGCTGCTCCTCTACTCCAGAACCTGCCTGGATGCTGAAACCCTTTTCTGACCCCTAAATAATACACCATGACAAGCCACTGCTTGCTTGGTGGAACAATTGACATTTGTCTAGGCTGTGGAGAGGCAGCCACATCCCTAAACCCAGAGGGAAGGCTGGCAGGAGGTAGGGTGGGAGGGATTCATTGCAAAAGAGTTCCTCAGGCTAATAAACGTCTCTGGTTAGTGTTAGAAGAAAACAACTGAATTCTCCTCTGCAAGTCTTCACTACTGTTGCATGACACTATAATTTCTCTGCTAGATATATGCTCTTTGGATGCACACTTTGGCCTGGTTTCTGTAAAGGGACTGAAAACCAGAAGACGTCCATAGAAGGGCCAGAACTGGAAGTTCCTAGTACACGAAAACACATCCCCAACTGGCAGCTAACAGGGTTAAAACACCCTCTGATTAAATGAAAGCATCTTTAATTAGTTTAATTGACCATGCCTCAGCCAAGACCATCTGCTCAGCAGCATTTGCCTGCTCTTTGCAGGAGCAATTGATCAGCCATAGCTGGAGAATACAGCATTAGGCTACATCAGATTTATTTTGTTTAATAGAAGAGCTAATTTGCTTTAAATTTAATTACAGAGGCCAAGATTGCTCTCTAAGTCCACAACAGCACATAACATAAGCTGATCCTACAGCTAATGGGTGCACATGTAGGTCCACATGTGTCTGTGCAAACGAGACACTGGATGATGACAGCTCAGGTCCCACCCTGGCAGAAAGTGATTTCTGCACTGTCCTCCCCAAAAGGCAGCAGCACTGTGGCACATTGCTGGGCTGGCAGGGCCACTCCAGCACTGTGGCTCATTGCTGGGCTGGCAGGGCCAGCCCACTTGCTGCCCTGTCATGTCCCTCCAACTGAGGTTTTCCCTGCAGCTCTCACTGGATGCTGGAGCTAACAGATGTCCCATTTCAACCACCTCTCTTGCTCCAAATTATAGACATTAAACAATGCATCACACACAGGGTCACTGTTTCTGCACTGCCTGGGACCAACAGGGACACTCATGGCACCTCTCTGTGCCTCCTGGGTAACCTCCATCAGCAAACCCCTTCCAAGGGATGTATCTGGAAACTGAGGGTCCAGCAGAGCCAGAAACCACCCTTGCCCCTGCCCTGACATGGCACTGTCCCTCTCAGTTTCTCTGCCCTCCCATGCCAAAATCATTCTTCAAAACATTGCAAGCTGAGCTGATGGAGAAGGGCAATTGCCCCTCCTCCCCAGAGGACCACGTGTGTGTCTACATTGTGTTATGACAGGGAAGATTTCATTCACTTCCCAGCACTTTTCCCTTCTTCAGTTTCCCACTGGGTGCTAAATCACAGCAGGCTCTGGGAGATGCTCAGGCCCTGACAGGAAGCTGCAGCTGCTGCTGGCTGCTGCAGGAGTAATTACAACCCTGCAGAAGGCTCCAGGCTGCCATTTCCGTTTCCATGGAAATAAATACAGAATTACTGAAAACAGACCATGATGCTTTATGGATTTTGAGGCTTTTGATCATCTCTAAACCACTTTAACCCATTTTTATTAGTTGTGGCTTTGTTTTAAGTGGAGGGGAGAAGGCAGGGTGGGGATGATGCTCACAGAGTGAAAATCGGTGGAACAATCAAAAGGAGTTTTAAATAGTGAAAGAGGGGGAAAAAAGCCACAGGGTAAGGCTGATACCCTGGGGATTTGTAAGGGGGAGAGCAGTGCTGGCCAAAGCTGCTGGTGGTCCATGGCACATGCATCCAGCCTTGGAGAGAGGAGCCCATGGAGCCTCGTTGGTTCTTGCCTGCAGCCCCACAGCAGTCCCAGCTCACCACCACCATCCCCAGGACAAGCTGTTTGTAGGGGGCTCTGGGGTCCAAGCAAACCTCCCATCCTTTCAGAGGGGTCATTACAGCCAGAGTTAGTGCTTAAATGCTCAAAACTGCATTGAGCTTCAAGATGAAGCTAGAATAAAAAAAGAAATGCTTTAAACAGGGAGCAGAAGGAGGGATCTGATCCTAAACCCCTGAGGCCCTGAACTGAAGGGACAGAGACATGCACAGACAGGTAACTCCACACTGTGCACAACAATCCTGGACTCAATGCTCATTGCAATGCTTGGCTGGGAATTCTTCATCACAGCAGACTAAATGAAATACTTGGTCTGGGGAGGACACACACAAATCAAACATCTATTCTGAGGTGACCTTAGCCTTCATCTCCCTGTCTGAGCTGTCACAGTGCCTCACGTGAATTTCTGCCCCTACTTGGGCTGCAGCTTCCAAGTACCACTACAGCTTCTCTGCAAACAGAAAGGATTTAGGAAGTATTTTTAAGGAGACGTGTCCAACTTTCAGCTAAGTCAGCAAAGGCAGCTCATGCCACGTGTTTGGCACACACTGGGCACATGATGGCCGTGTGACCGTGTGCCAGGCACATGATTGACACAAGTTGGGTGTGTGATGGGCACATGAGGGGCTCAACACACCAGAGCAAGTGAAGAAACCAAGTTTGGTAGAACCACACGAACTGCAGAGATGAGAGAGGGGCAGAAGGCAAGATACCACCTCAGCAAATCATTTCTAATACTGACTTGAGCTAAAATCAAAGACTTGAGTCAGTTTTTTTTGGCAGGGGAACTTTCTGCTACGTGAGAAATGTCAGCCTTTGGACACAGCGTCCTAATTCAGCTGCAAAAATAAATGTCAAAACAGTGAATTCTAGTTTTAAGCCAGCTCTGTTTGAGAAAATTTGGGTTGAAATGTTTCCTAGTTAAAATCACGGGGCCCCAAAACTTATGAAACAATTCCAATCGCACTGGTGAGAAGTCTTTATGCCTCTACATGAAATAGCCACCAGACAGCAATGAGACCTGGTGTGTGTTGCAGCCCACCCACATATGCACACTTCTCTGATGTTTTGCCTTCTACATGGATAGACAGAAATAGATGCTGAAAAACCATGACCAACCTGCTGAGCATCACTCAGCAGGTTGGACATGCCTATATTTAGTTATTTGCTTTCAAATCTTACATCTAAGTGAATTATGCTTAGCACAGGTTATTTTGCCACAGTATATGGGACACTTCAGGCCCAGGAAAGAAGAGAAAGTCTGACTCTGAATCCTGAGAGTTCAGGCAGTTCTGCAGGGAGAGTCCACTCTTCCTCTGAAGCAGGAGGATGGACTTGCACACCTCATCACAGACACGATCTGAACATCTGCTCCTGCTGCAGGATTAACTGAACAGCACTGTACCAGCTCCAGCTCTTCTCACCATAGCTAAAAATGACTTCCAAACACAGCTTGAAACAGAAAAGTAAATCACTGCCCTACGGCTGGGAAAGAACAAGACAGGGAGAACACCACAGCCTGATTTTCAGAGATGCTCTGAATTCAGCCATCATGAAGGTCAGCAGGAAATAGAGTACCCTAGGAAATGCCAACTGCAGCAAGAACCCAAGTTTGGAATTGCCCAACATGTACAAAAAAACAGCTCCTCTGTTACTCCTCCACAGCTACAGGTTAATTACAAAGCAGAAGAGCTAAATTTAAATTTTGCCAACCAGTTCTGGACCAGAAAGCCCAGACAGAAACACATTTCTCCCTCCACTACACCTCTCACACAGCAGAGTAGCTCACTGCTGGAGCCAGAGATGCTCAATTCCCATGCTGACTCCAGTGGAGCAGAAACACCAAGCCACGTGGCATGTGTTATGCAAAAAGTGCAAGACTCTGTGTATTATTTAAAATGTTCTGGTCAGAGCTTGTGCTCAACAACACTCTAATCTTCACAACTATGCTGCTACAGCACCACTTCCCATCTTTGTTTCCTAAAAGCCTTTCCAACTGCATTAATACCTTGCTATCAATAACTGCTATCTCAGATCCTGCTAAATCACTGATACCACATTAAGAATACACTTATCTCATGCCACCTGGTGATATTGTATTTAAAAAATCTCTTTAGAAATCATCCTCCTTCTGCATAAACAAAATATTATCTCAGAAGTGAATGGAGATGCAGTCCCAGTGATGCAATCATTATGCAATTAGTGTGATGTAACAGGAGGCTGCACAGAGAAAAGCATCTACTTTCAGACCACAGAAGTACCAGCAGTGTTTGGGGCTCTCAGCACCATTCCTGCTCATGCTTTCAGAGGACAGCTAGGCAAAGCCTTGTCACCCCTTGCCTCCTTGCACAGCCTCTGGGCAATCCTGCACATCAAGGCAAGGGAGAGCACAGAGCAGCCAGCCCCTCCACAGAAGACAATGGCCTTTGCTTTTCTAATCACCGGTGACTGACTGATAAACTGCATGAACAGCACAGTGCTGCCACTCTGGAGAGATTGATGGCATTCAGACAGCCAGCCAGGGAAAAGGTGAGAAGCTCATGACTACCCTCAACAGACTGGCTGCAAGCAATGGCTGAGTCCCTGTGGAAAGAGTAATGGTCAACAGCAATTTCAGTGCTCCATGGCCAGAGAGAAGTACAAAGTGTCTGCTGCTGGCCAGAGAGCTCCAAAGACCCCACTGGTACAGCCCAGATGACATGACCACAGGTTGCATCACAAAAAGTGTTCCCAGAGCAAAGCCTGTGGTTTCCCTGGGTGCCCACTGCTGCTTTCCCTCTGCAGAGGGAGAAGGAGCAGCAGTGACCTGTTCCCCATGGGACACTTGAACCACTCCCACTGCATCCCAGGAAAACACCTAGCTGACCTTGCAGCTTTTGAGGCGTGCATTGCACAAAGGGCTTTCCCTTCTGCATAGCTAATCCTCACTGTCCAGGTATTAAAAACAGAGTAACTTCCATGCTAATTCACCAGAAATTGTGTCTTCCTGTAAAAGCTTAAATTACAGGTTTACTGCCTCCAAGTATTAGAAAAGACCCAGAATTAAATCCTTTACTTTCAGACTAAAACCAGGACCCATGCAGGAAAAAGATTGCTTGATGCAACAGGGCAATTTGCAGGGAACAGCCTCTGGGTTCATTGTGTCAGCCAGAAAGGTTCTAACAAGCAGAGATCACAAAGCAGGGCAGCTGTGATCAAACACTGTTTTCTGCATCAGTGGGAAGCACAAACCAGGAGGGAAGGATCACACACACGCTCACGCAAAGCCACCCTGGCCCTTAGCAAGGCACAGGTCGAGGGAGGATGAGAGACACAGGGCTGGAGTTGATTTAAGCTAAAAAACAAACCAAAACACAGCAGAACTGACTCAGTTCTTGACACATCACTGAAAACATTATGGTTCTGATTTTAAAGAATTCTTCCAACAGAGGATGGAGGCACAAAATCTGCGTAAACACAATTTATGAGGGCCACTGCAGTTTCTGTTATGAAGACACATTACTCAGGGACACTTATTATCCTCTCCCCACTCTGCCATTAAGGTCTGATATGAAGAAAAACAAATTCAAGATAACTAAGCTCTTTACAGGGGTACAAACAGATCAAACATAAATCTCTGTGTCTTAAAAAGAATTGGAAATGTCTAGACAGAAGACAGAGAGAATTGGTCTCAAATGTATTCATTTCAATAAGAAGCTGAAGCCCTGAATTACAAGGAAAAGACTGAGGTCTGCTCCTCCTCACCTCACTCCTTAACTTCCCACACCTTACTCTCTCTGTGACTCTTTATCCTGCCTGTGATATTTATATCCAATAGCAGGTGACTGTAATCTGGGTCACCAGCAGTGTGGATAGCCACTGACAGCCCTCAGCAAGAGCTGCTGCAAACACAAGCAGCACTGCAGAGTCCCAGCCATGCAGCTCTGGAGAACTGGCCCTTGTGGGGTAGAAAGAGATGAATGGGAAAGGTTTTCAAGCGCAAGCAGAGCTACCCCGAGGTCATGGGGCTTTGGGATGCTCTTTCCTTCCACCACAGGCATGCAGGGATCACAGAGCTCCCTCTACTTAAGGAGAACATGTATAACCTCACTGGGTCAGTCTGCATAAGCCACCCACCCCAGGGACTCCTGGGATCCTACTACTGATATCACAGACTGTAAGAACCTCTGTCATTTAGACTGGTGATGTGACACAGGAAGGGCAAACAAGTCACGGGCAAACAAGCTCCCTCCTAAGAGCCCACTTAACCACCTCAAACACCTGCTCACCCAGGTACAGAGCTGAGGAATAAAATTTTCCCATCTCAGCAATCCTATTGAATTGAACAAGAAAGTGATCAAGAGAAGGAGGCCCACTAGGATAGCCAGAACAACACTGGCAGTGCAGAAGTCCCACCATAAACCAACCCTCACTTTCTTGGTAGAAGTTCTGGTCAGACACAAAGCTTCCAGTTCATAACAGCAGTGTTTCCCATTGGCAAGCCTTCCCCAGAATTCCCACCTTACCTGACATGCATTGTACAGAAGCTGATGCTCAAATTTCTTGATCCCCAAAATGTTCTGGAACATCTCATAGAGCTGCTCCTTGCTGAGAATGAGCTCTGAGGCAGCACTCGCTGTCATCCTGGCCTGCTGCTTGCGGGGATCCTCCTCCCCACGGTAAATAGCATCAAACTTTGCCATCCACGAGCTCAGGACTGTCTCCTTGCTGAGGCCATCAATTTCTGGCAGGCTGCGCACTCTCTTCTCAATGTGCTTCTTGAAGACCTCCCGGGAGTCGTTTGCTGAGCACCCTCCGCTCTGCACCATCCTGGCAACACGGTCGCTTTTCAGGAACACCTGCAAAGAAAAGGATGATTTCAAATGGTGTCAGTTAAAAAAAAAATCCCTCCTAAGTACCACAAAAGGTGGTTTCACTGCTGGGAAGCTGCTTATTGACTGCCAGGACATTCTCCAGCTCTTCACTCAATTGCCACATGTTGCTAGAGGTTTCAGCTGTACTTTGGGAAATGTAATGAAATCAGGTGAAGGTTCTGCTTTGCCCCCACTAAAATGAAATATTTTGATGCAATTAGGACTTGATGTGATGGTGTGGTCACACCTCAGCAGATACATAAATGCCCTTTGGGAAAACAGGATTTTATTTTGTTCCATCTGATGTTTTAATAAGAAAGTTTTTGCACAACTATATTCACCCAACCTCTAACTCTCCCGTGTTAGAGGGAGCAGTCATCTTACTGAAGCCAACAACACTGCATTGGATTTATTCTGGTAGCCAAGGCCCTGGGAAGCCTCTGCAAGGACCAGGTTTACATCCTAATTCTACTACACCAGAGGAGATCCTTGCTGTTGCCCTGCTGTCACAGGAATGGGAAGTGCAAGATGGTTCAGCATGGCTTGAACCTTTGCAGAGATGCAGGGCACTGACAGCAGGAGAAAGGGAGGGAGAAAGCATTTCATAAAGATGTTCTTCCCACTGCAAGAGCAGCAAAAGGGTTAAAACATGACAGACTCCCACAGACCACAGATGTCCTGGGAGCAACACAGAGCTGAAGGGTTAGAGAGACAGAGGGATATTGTGTTGGCTCTCCTCTCTCAAGCCCTGAGCACAGAAGAGCAAACAGTATCCAGTAAGAAAACTGCTGTTTTATTAATAATGCTGAGAACTGATGAATACAGCAGCTTGGGAAGAAGCTGTGCCTCACAAGGGTGTATCTGTCAGCTCTCAATAATTAAAGAGCTTGAGGATGACCTAAGGACATGATAGATTTTGTTTTTATATACCATTCAGCAACACAGTACTCCATGTTCCCAGATGCTTGATGGCACAGGCATCTGTTGGCAGAAGTAGTGGGTTTTGTCCAAGGACCAGACCAAAAATGATGCTGAGGAAGAGCTGGGCTGTTTCCTTCCAATATCACGATGGGAGCACTCACTCCCTGCAGACAAGACAGGCAGAATGCCACCAGCAACCTCTTCAGTCCATGCTGGAACAAGAGCAGCATGTGCTTCGTTTCCTTGTGGAGATTAAATATGAGTGCTAATGCCTCAGGTGTGTGCAGATACTTTCAAGTAATGAAAGTGAGAGCTAACAAGAGCCAAGCTCCTGACTGCAGGAAATGGTGGAAGGTAACAGTGACCAGCCCCACTGCAACATCCTGGGCTCCCATGTCCCCTCATCCATGCCAGGTGCCCAGGCCTCAACCTGTGTGACACTGCTGATGACTTCCCATACCTGCTAGCACCAGTGGCTGTTCTTATCCATGGTCCTCACCCCCAGCATCATGAGCAGTGGGATCTGGCTCCCCATATTCTCTCAGCCCTGATTCTTCCTCCCTGGGTGTGTAACAGCTGCCAGCAGAGGAAAGGAAGGCTGCAGCTGGCAGGGAGGAGGCAGGCACAGGGGAGCATCAATCAGACACAGAGCAGCAGAAACCATGAAATAGGAAGATTAAAAAAAAAAGATAAAAAAAGGTGTGCTGTCCTGTTTTCTTTACAAAATACCAGGTGAATTGCCTGGCTGAAGGACTGCTCAGTAGGGTTCCCAGAAGCCAAGAATTGCCTAGAACAAAATCCTAGCATGGGTGCACACACCAATTCTTGCAGAAGAGAACTGATTTCCAGGAGCTGGGTCAGGCATCTCCTGCCACACCACAGATGAGCCCACCACGCCACTGTGTCTGTCTGCCCACAGACAGCAGAGTGGAAATGGGTCCAACTAAGCACTTACATCATATGCACTGAAGTGACTGCTGCAAGATGTGCTGGTGACAGACAAAGCTTTACTCATTAGAAGTCAAAGGAGCTGAGAAAAGCTCCCCTGCAGTGTGTTGGAGTATGCTGGGCCTGCCTGCACATGGGTCTGCAGCATTCCTGCAGGCACAGCGGTGCTTTGCAGAGCAGCAGCAGATCACTCAATTTTTTAATTTGATAGCAGCCTGTGAACTAGCCTAAGACTGACAACCACCTGCTTACCCTGACAGCCAGAATTAACAGCAAAATGTGGCCATGCAAACACATTCAAGGCAACAGCAAATGCATTTCTGACCTACAATGTCACCCTTACCTTTTCTTCTCTGCAAAAAAAACAATCATTCCCAGGTAATGAACTTATTCTGCACCATTAATTAGTGGGCCTTTTAGAAACATCAGCCGTGTCCTGCACAGAGATTACCAGTTTCAGCTGTGTGTTTTCCAAGCCATCTTGCCGATTTATAAATCAGTAAGTGCTGATTTCGAGATAACAGTCAGCAGAAGGACAGTTAATTGAATAAAACTGAGATTTGCAGGAGCTGAGATAAGCAGGACCTGCCGTGATTTGCACAATGGATCAACCAAGGGGGGGCACATCTCTGCAGAGAAGGAGGGGAGAACACTCAGGCACTGAGGGGCAGAGGCTTTCTGTGGCAAGGCTTTAACTTGTGCCACTGCAGCTGGTGCTGAGAAGAGCCACAGAGGCAAGCTTCACCTGCACAGAAGCTGAAAGCACACGGCTGTCAATTAAAGGAGACCAACAGCTAAACAGAAGGAAAAGAAAGTTGTGCTAAAGGACACAGTGATGCATTACACTTTATGTGGCTTGTTTTAAGCAGGAGAGAGACAGTGGAGGGTCCACTTGAAGACATGGGCTTGTGTACACCTAGTGCTAATCTACTGCTCTTTTTCAGTCTGATAACTTGGGGCATGTATACAGCACAGGACATGGAGCTGCCAACACACAGCCAGACCCAGCAGTGAAACAGGGATGTATTTCGCCTGGTTTTAAGCAGTTTCCTTTTCCTGCCCAATAATCTTATCTGAACAGATTATGCTGCTCTTGCATCCTAAAACACAGCTCACTTGATCTTGAAAACTATATTTGAGAGCACCTGTTCAGTGAAGCTGTGATGATCCCTTGGCAATTTCTTTTCTGATAAAAGATGTAAATGACTCTTGGCTTCCTTCCTGTACAGAGAACGATGGAGCAGGAACTACTACTTTAACAGAGTTAATCCAGAGAGAATTTGTGCTTTCCTTATACAGAAGCACCTTCTGTCATATCCTATAGAGTTAAAATTCTCTTCAGTTTTAGTATCTGATTTTGGTCCCTCTTAGATTGCACTTCTAGAGAAATATTTTATGTAGGCAATTCAAAATCTTCACCTTCTGTGACAGAATAACTCAAGGGAGAAAGAGAAATGGTTTGCAGAAAGGCTAGCAAAAAAATAAACACTCCTCATAGAAATGACAAGCACTGATTTCCTTCAAAACCAGAAACTCTTTCCCTCTAAGCAGAGATATAAAAGGCAGCATTATGGGCTGGATACAAAGTGGTGCAAAAAGACAGAGATACATAATTATTCTTTTGCACAATTATGAACAATGTTTCATGTTCTCTGGTATCATCTAGTTTTGTAGATGCACATCCTAGTCACTCCCCCTTTGCTTTGCAGCACTTGTCAGGCCAAAGAGAAAAGACAAGACTCTTGCTGAAAATCTCAAAGTCAATTGGACACATGCAAAAGCTTCCACAAGAACTGAATGTGCTGCCCAGAT
Source organism: Buphagus erythrorhynchus (assembly GCA_013400855.1). Classification (NCBI taxonomy): domain Eukaryota; kingdom Metazoa; phylum Chordata; class Aves; order Passeriformes; family Sturnidae; genus Buphagus; species Buphagus erythrorhynchus. Next base: position 131,127 of record VZTT01045221.1, read on the forward strand.
TTCTCTTGGTATTTTTCACAGGAAGCACATGCCATTGATTTTACTGATTTTTCCATCTTCCCTGTTTTAGAATACACTGTTCAAAAGTACCAGGGAATTATTTTTCAGCTCAAAGGAAGGGCAGTCTTCCCCCTAATCAAGCTATAAGGAAACACCATGGCATAGGGGTTGCTATGATTGTTCCATGGTTGACATTCAAACCCCAAATCTCCCCAGTATTGTGATGTACCAGACATCAGACAGAAGCCACTTTGCACTTGCCTTTGCTTCATACTGTGTGATAATGGACAACCATTAATTCAGAATTCAATCCCATCTGTGAACAGGGATGAGGACAGGGATTCATGGCATTGCATTGTCTCTCCTTACCTCGTAGTAGCTCTGGACAGCATTTATAAATGCTTCATCTGCCACAATCTGGGTTTCTCCATTGAGAAAGGCCTGGAAACGATCTTTGATTGTCTGGAGCTGCTGCTTACTTATCTGTAAAACATGCCAAAAGAAGAAAATTCATCAAAAAAGGTTTATGTACAAGGAAAAAAACCCAGTAATTGATCTGCATTATCTTATTGGGGTGCTTATGATGTGCATTTCTGCTCTCCTTTGGGGACAGCACCAATAGCTGAAGAACCAGCAACACATGCACGCACTCTGCACCCTGGCCAGTTCATTTAGGCATCACAAGCATCTAAAGTCACCCTGAACATAATTTCTAAGCAACTCTGCCACCACAAAATGCACACAAGACTTTTACTACTTCAGATACACTCAATTCAAAAGCAAGCTGCTGTGTGAGTGCTTGGAAGAATCTGTTTTGGTGCAACTCCTTCTCCACTCAGCCTCTCCTCCCCTTTAGAAGCTGATGTTTCATACCAAATGGAGAGCCTTGCAAGCTAGCTGTTGCTTTTAGAGTTGTTTTTTTGTCCTTGCTCATTTCTTTTGGTTTTTCACGTACAAAACATCAGTCAAAACCAGTGGTGAAAGAATTTAATGTCGAAATCCTATGAGAGCAAACCTGTTCTCCTTATCCTTATTTCTCTGCTGTCTCTCTGATGCTCAAAACACTTTCTGTCCAGCATACAGCTGGTATAACTTACAAGGCAATTCAAATTCTGTCACAATGACATCAACAGAAAGTTTACAAGGGTTTATTCCAGCCTTGTAAGATAACATGCCATTATTTTTCCAATTTATCTGTCAGTTTAAAACCAGACATAGCTAAAAAACCACCTCTTCAGCTTATAATGCAGACAAAGTCACAGCAGGCATGTAAGTAATGTATCAGCAATGCAAGCATAATATCTTAAAATGTAGGCAACAATCATGCTGAAAAGCTGCAGGGATTGAAATGTAGCTGGGGCTGGTTTACCATGGGGTTACTTCACGTTTGAGGATAAGAATTAATTTTGACAGAAGGAAGCAAACAATATGTATATACTACAACTTTAAACTGAAAGGAAAAGGAGAACAGTAAGAATTAGGACTGGTATGTTTAGTGACCAAAAAGTTTAGAGAAGAGTCTTTTTTTCTCATTTGTATGCCAATGGAATAAACCAACCCATTAGAATGGAAGAGAATGATAAAATTAATGGCTCTAAGTGTCTAAATGGCTTTGAATAAAGTATTAAAAACTGTGGAGATTCAAACAACTAGAGCATAATGATGCCTGGTAAACACCACTAGTGATAAAAAGCAGGAGAGGGACCACTTGGAAAATGCAGTGATAAATATCACTGGAGCTACAGTCACGATGTGCTGTGTGGGGTGTTTAGGGACTGCAGTAGTGAACATCATGAACACTGTAATTAATTCCTCAACACCATGCTGAGGGGGGTTAGTGAGCAATAGCAATTTGACATGATAATCTGGGATTATCCTACTGCTAATGGAGAGGTGTTCATCAAAGTGACAAAGTGAGACTCACTATTCCATGCTTTAGAAAACGTGGAACAGCCTTCACCACCTTGTGGATCCTGCAAAGGTGGGTCATTCCCATCCCCAAAACACCAGCCCAGACTTCACAGGGTCTGACACATGCAACAAAGCTCAGCATCACAAGGCTGGAGTAAGGACCATCCCTTAACCTGACCCACCTCAGCCTTGGGCCATGAGCCCAGAGGAAAAGCACTGCCAAAAGCTTACAGCTTTTAGGGTAACAGACTCTTATGACCAAAAATTAGATCCTATCTGCCATGTCAGGCACCTAAACCCCTTTGGGGTGTTTGCCAACACCACCCTATACATCAGGAGTTGTTGGGCAACATGCACAACATCAGATGTAAATCAGGCTCCAAACCTATCTGAGCTGATGGAATTGAAAACTGGGTCAATGATAAGAGGAGCCACAGACAATGCAGTGATAGAGTGGGAGACACCTGCAGGAAGGTGCTAGGTCTGGTTTTATTAATCATTTCATTATGTTGAAGAAGTGAAAGGCAGGATGTTAATTAAATGTATTGACGATTTTGTATTAGCAAGCATTGTGAATGTCAGAAAGAAATGACAGAGCAACAGATGCTATAAAAAAACAACAAAAGAAATGGAAAAACTACAGGTAACCTTGAAATCAGGGTGCTGGGGCACAAGGAAAGACATACTAAGAGCATAGATACTCTCATCCAAGAGGCTTGTCATTTGGGATTTTAACAACATGCATGGCATATTTATTACATTTTTGTGTCCAGGTTATTTCTTAGGACAACCTCCAAAAGTCCTTGCTTCTTCAATTCCTATAATGCCATCTAGCAGCAGTATTCTTTCCTCCTTCCTCAGTAGTAAATGGGCTACCTTCAGAACAAATGATGCTCCTTGAAATTCCTAGAAATTCCCAGTACGCAGCTCACACACAAGCTCCTGGGGGCTGTAGGAATGAATCATCAGATTTGTCTCTACTCGAGTGTCAGTTGCCTCCTCCTCAGCCAAGTTGTAAGCCAGCATTTTCCCCATCCAGGGAAAAGGAGATCTTCTCTGATCACACCAGGCTGCAGCACAGTCCAGTCCTCAGCTCACAGGACCCTCAGTCTGACACCCCCACCAGACCATGAGACAGCACTGGGTATTGATCCGTGTCTGTGCCACTCTTAGGGATCTTATCAGGGAAGCAGTCAATCTGAGAAACAATTTAACTGTTTTCATATTAAATTTAGCTTCTGCAGCATAGCAGCAAACACCTGGTGCAGAAAGCCAGCACCACAAGGGAGCAGAGACCAGACCTGCATGTCAACCAAATGTGTCCAACACATTCACCTCCTATTTTATGCCTCTTTCCTTCCCCATCAGTCCCATAGTCGTTGCTGCCAAATCCCAGAAGCACTTCTGGGGCAGCTGGGAGGCTGCACCTCCCAGCAAAGGCTGGAGCAAGGCAGGGGGGCAATCTCAGCACCATCATCACACTCCAGAGCCTTGAGGCAGTGCCAAGTGATGCCATTCACTCAGCCACAGGCTTAAAAGAGCACGTGCCCTGAACACTCAACTGGAAGCTTAAGTGCTTTAAAGTCAGGGGTGTTATTTTATCTCTTGTAATTAGAGGCACCAGTGATAAGCCAGAAATCCATATAAAGCAAGCCAACAGCTTCTGCAGATCCAGTAAGGCCACTAAGGGGCCAGTACAAACCACTTCTCAGTTACCTTCCATAGGGTGCTCACAAATAGCAGAAAACAGCAGAATTACTTCCCCTTGGAAGGACATCAGTGCAACATCACAGCCTCTGCACCAGCTGTGGCAGGAGGTGAAACCCAGCAGGGCTATGGATGCTGGGGGCACAGCCTCGCTGCCTCCCATGCAAACACAAATCCAAGTGCCATCACACAGGAGATCTGGGAGTAAGCAGGAAAACCGGTGGATTGAAGAATTTTATTCTGTTTATGTTCCCTCACTTTTCCAAACCGCTCTGATGTTCCCTACAACTGCTTCTCACATGTGAGCCATTAAAAAACGAACAGGCATTTCTGCATTCCAGAGGGATCACAGAACACAGCACTCTGCACCCAAGAGAACTCTCCCAAGTTAATACTGTGGTGTGCTTATGCAGCAGAGTGTTTCCCAGACCTTTACCTGTCTAAAGCATGGGAGTATTTAAGTTGCCAGATGTACGCAGGCATATTAAAAACTAATCAGCTGAGGCAGTGAACTCCTGGCACAGGTATCAGGAACAGCACCCATGGAGCTTTTGGGCTGGCATTCCTCGTGGATTGCATGGCTTTTCATAAGAAGTTTGGCAGATGTCTTTCCCATAACAGACTACATTATGGGGAAGAGCTCACCAGTGATCAGACACGGGCCCCAAATGATTCCTACCTTCTTGGTCTAACTTTGTTAAGAAAAACCACATGCCCAGCACAACATAGTGACCTCACAACCTGACTAAAGACCTACTGGCCACAAGCAAATCACAGAGGCAACCAAATGAATTTGCTTGATGCAGATCCCAGCAAAGAGCACATCAGCATCTTCGGGACAAACACTCACCAGCAGCTTTCTTGTTCTCTGTTATTTTTGCACATACTCAGTCTGACTCAGAGCCAAATGCAAACCTGAGTGCAGGGAGCCATAGCACCTTCTCTAAAGTGTTCCAGCCACTGAACAGCTGGCACCACCTCTGTGCATCTCTGTGCAGCCTCCTTCGCCTACACCAGGGAAGCACAAGCACTGCAAAGAGGAGCTGTTTGCCACAGAAAACTTCCCTGAAAAAAGTTATACACAGCAACGTGCCTCACTAAGCCATCCTCTCTCCAGAATGCTTTGCTGAGTCTGACCATGCAGGAATAAGTACAGCACCAAAATGGGCCCAGAGAGGCTGTAGCATCTCCAGCCTTGCAGATTTCTACAGCCTGACTGCATGAAAATAAACTGGTTTGGGAGGAAGCCCTGCTTTGAACAGGGAAATTGGGCCAGAGAACACTAGAACTCCCCTGCAACCTACATTATGCTACAGCAGTGCCATAACCAACAGAAGATTTGGAAGGAAGGACCATCCTAGGTTGCAGATTGCTGAATCTGTCAGTAAGTAGCAAGCTGCAGCATAACTGTACAGATACTCAAACCTGCTAATAAAACCCTGTCCATCAATGTGACAGCTGATGAAATCAATCAGATTTGGGCTCTGTAGAATGATGTTTCCAAGTGAAAGGCACACCTGTGGTTGAGAAGTGACCCCCTTCACTGCCACACTTGAACACCTTTGATCAAAGACTGAATGTTTCAGTGCACTGATGTCTCACAGAGCCCTTGCACTCTGCACATCCCACTGGAAGGGTCTTTCCTGCAGGCAGGACATGAGGATGCATTGCAGCACAGCACACTGGTCCCTAATAGCTCAGGCCATCAGCATCACCTCTGTCCCCAAGGAATTTCAGATGAGTGTTTCAGCTGAGGACTGCAGGTAATTTCCAGGGGAAGCACCTCTGCCTTTTGTCCAGAAAGCCAAGCAACAGTCAACCACGAGCAGCACTGAGCTCTTCCTTCTTATGGCACCTGCTGCTCAGGGACCACTGCAGGGAGGAAAGGAGGAATACTTAACTGCTCACTGTGCTGTTGCTCTGGGTTTGGTTTTGTAACATCCAATAAATATTTCATTACTCCTCAGTACCAGGTGATTTAGGAAAAATCTAAACCAACCAAATGAGCATCTCTCATCATTGCTACTTTCACAGCCAGAAAACCAGTCACAACACAAATAATGTGGGAGGGAAGGTGTGGGGAGGAGGCCAGAGCAGCCAAGCACTGGTCTCAAGAGAGAGGCCAGAGGCCCCAACAATGGGCATGAGACTAGGAAAAAAACCCCAATCAGTTTATTTTGCACTAGGAAAACGTATCAGGTTGTCCCTCTGCTGATGCTGATTTCCCTGTTACAAGAGAGGGCTACAGGTGGGGTGACTCACAGTCCCAGTATTTGGGGTTTTAGTCACAAACTCTCCTGGGCAGATGTGGCTGCTCTGCAAACAGCTTAACATTGCTGGCTTTTCACTACTCACATACATGACAAGTATGAATTGCCAGTCTCAGGAAACTGTTCTCAGCCACCTACCAGTGCCTTTCCTGGTTTTTTCAGAGAAATTTAATACTTGTTACCAGAAACAGCTTCTTGTGCTTTGGTTCCTGATAGTCACCATACATCTTTCCAGGGATACCCTTACAGTCTGACCAAGTGCAGATCATTGTGCACAGACCCACTGTTTTGCTGCTGCCTGTGCAATTCCCTCTTTGTGGGTGCTTGATTTGTTGCCTCTCCCTCGGTCCATGCTTTACAGGCCCTGATGAATCCACACTGGCCACCCACTCTCCAGCCACACTCATCCTTTGTGAGTGGCAAACAAGAAAAAGACATGGTCCTGGCAAGCCACCTCAGTTTTACCTACTCCCCTCTCAGAAGAGGTGTCCAGCTGATTTGTTGCAGAGAAAATGACTGCACCATGACCATGCCTGGGTTTACACACGTGGGCAGTGAAGAGCACACACAGCCCCTTCTGCCTGCAGCAGCTCCTGCTCTGCCTGCTCAGCCCATCTGTGATGCTGGGGATGGGTCAGAGCAATGGGGATCCTCTGGGAGAAACAGTCCTACACGCCCACCTGCCCTGTGCTCAGAGATCAGGCTAGGTTTGAGCATAAACAAAGCAAACAGCTCCTGGGTCCGACACACCAGCACAGCATTGATTTGGAGATCAGAGACTGAACCAGTCTCTCACTCAAGCAGCTCAAGAACACAAGATTATTATTTCCTGACCTAAAGGTAAATATCTGCCTCAAGAACACAAGATTATTATTTCCTGACCTAAAGGTAAATGCCTGCTTCAGCAATGTGACCAAATGGGAGAGAAAACCCACTAGAGCAGCCTGTAGAGGAAGAAAGCCCCTTCCTCTGCCCAGCCACAGAGCTACCACCCAGCCATGCCTCCCCACAGCACCAGCTCCAGTCCCTGCCAGGACCTCTCACTAGCTCTGTTATTATGAGCAAACTCCACCAGTTTTGCAGCACAAGCAGTGAGTGTTAAATGATTTTGGCACTTGCTGGAACATTTCTCCTGTAAAGAGGCTCAAGTATTGCTGCATAAGTATGGGAAGGCAAAACATCAATCCCTTTGGTTAAGCCAGCTGCAGACACAGAGGCTCTAGATCAAACAGTGCAGATCTCCTCTTTCCACTGTCCCAGACTACATCCAGTAGCAGATTTATTGGAGAGACAAAGCACAGGCTCTGAGTTGCTCTCTGAAATACATGGATGTGCTTTTTTATCCTCTCAAACCCTGAGTATATTTCTTTTCTATGATTCACTCAGCCAGCTAGGCACACTTCTTTGACATACATGAAAGACCTAAAATGCTATTATGGCTTCTCCTACTTTCTGAAACGCTGTGGTGCACAATGCTAAAAAAGGAAAGCAAACCCAGAATTTGGGACTGGGCCTTGGCATGATGACTTTCCCCTTGTGCTTTCCAAGCTACACCTTCCTTTTTCAACCTGCCACCATAGAGCAAGTCTAGATGCAGGTACATCAAAAGACACCTTGCCACAGCTTGCTTCACTAGGTATCTTTCCAACACTCACATATCACCCTTGCATCTGTCCCCTTGCATCTCTCCCCTAGAAAGGGTCCCCTTTTCCATTAACATCACAGAACCACAGAATTGTTTAGATTGGAAGGGACCTCAAAGATCATTCAGTTCCACCCCCTCTGTCATGGGCAGGCACACCTCCCACTGGACCAGGTGGCTCAGGTGTAGTTCCAATCAGGAAATTCTGCTCTTGCCTGCAAGTTTCTTTCTCCTGTGTGTCTCCTCCTGGCTGGTCCCTACTCTGCAGGTGATGTGCTGGCAAATAACCCCAAGATGGAGCCACCTGACAAGAGCACAGGAAACTTGGAACTTTTTCCACCTTTGATCTTATTTTACCTAAGCAAGCCATTAGCAGAGTGAGTTTGTGACAGATCCAGCAGACTAAGTTAGCCCTGCTGGGTATCTTTCTGTGTATGATCAAACAGACAAAGGCCCCTATTTTTTTTTTACTGCTAATAAAAATATGACTTTGATCTTAGAAGAATAGAGAAGCCAGCACAAAACAGAAGCAAGAAATAGCAATGATAAAATACTAGGCCAGTGACTGAGGATGGGCTGAGGGGTGATTGCTGCTCTGAGAAACCTCCCTGGTGACTTCTGCTGTGCCGGGAACCTTGCCTGGTGAGGTCTGCTGGGTAAAACACATCATCATGATGTGGCAGCTTTCAGCAGAAAGCCCAGCGTCATCCTGCCTGTGGTAAAAGTGCAGCTGCTCTGTTCATAAAATAGAAAAAGCAAGCCCATAAAAATACTAGCAGAAATACAGCTAGGAAATAAATCCAGGAGACAGATAGAATGGAGGCTCTCTAGAATGGGCAGAGTGACAAGCAAAGCTCCCCAACACTGGATGCCCCTCTGGGTGCCCAAAAATCCCTTTACTCCCACGCTGGGCTCTGCAGCTAGATTACCTCCTCCTCCTCCCCCTCTCTCTGGCTCAAATACCTTTCTTACTCCCTCCCAGTCCTTGTCAGATTAACCTCAAGTCCTGAGGGCCACTAACACAACCGCTTACACAGCCTGCTCCAGCAAACCCCCCTAGCAAGGGCCTGGCCAGAGGGGCTCTTTGAGACATGTTTGCTCTGACTGCTGTAGGAACTCTGTAAATGCAACAGACGTGGCTTGGCCTTGCCCTTTCACTCCACCAGTGCAGTAGATGTGGTACATACAGTCCACTGCTGCTCTGATACCTCAAAAAACACTTTACCCAGGAAAAAGGATTGAGGGAAGATCTTCCTTCTCCTCTGGAGCATCCCAGGCAGCCTTGGAAAATAACATTTTCACTCCTTTTTTTCTGTTGGATGGAAAACAACACATGGTCTGTGGAAGCCTGTGAGTGTTAATGTGACACAGCTTCTGAGACACCCATCCTTTCATGCCTCAAGACCTTGGTGTGCTGCAGTGGAGGAGGGAGGTGGGGAGCTGGAGAACATCACAGGTCCTTCTCCATTAGACACCCATGTTGAGACCCTTGGAGAGTCAGGAACAGGCTGAGCTATGATCCTACTAGAATTTACATTTATTTCAGAATATTCTGAGGACAACTCTCAGAACTTTGATGTTTAGAGCCTGACTGAAAGGAAGTAAAAGAGACAGTTTGGAGTATGGATATTACATCTTCCTGCTCTGTCACCATCACAGGTATGCAAAACCTCTCATTCAATCATTTGCAATAGACAGCTGATACTGTATTTATTCGATAATAAAAAAAAATATATATGCAAAATCTCTTACAAGTGCTACAAAGGAGCATTTGCAAACAATTCCCAAGTGCCCAAAAGAAAGAATTGTATAGAAGTGATGGTTTTACACTGCTGGTCAATGTGGCCAGAGCCCCTTTGACCTCTGCAGAGGAACCTCTGCCTCTGACACTGCCAGACCCTCCTGAGGGATAACTAACAGCACAGAACCTCTTTCCACCCCCTGGGCCAGTGTTATTTGGACAGTTCAGCACTCTGAAGATCGTAACCCATATTGCTGCTGACATTACCCAAGTATTTCCATTCTTGGACTAGGGGCTAGGAATGGCCCAGTATATTGTGGGTTTGGAGATCCCAGGCACAACCTAAGGACAGTTAAACATCCATAAACTGATCCACAAATGGGGGTGAGGGACGAGGTGGGAACAAAAGGTGGTCAATGCTGGGGGGCTCTGGGATTCAGGCAAGTCCTTGCTGTCCAACAGCCCATTTATCTGCTCTCTCTGTGCTGCATTTCCCATTTTGAAGGAGAGTAACAGCACTTGGTTTCTCTCCAGAAGTGGCTACATGCATGAAAAGGCTAAGAGCCTCTCACAGACTAGGATGGTGCATATCCAAGAAGAAAAGAAAGCTACTTCTAGAGACACTTTAAAATCACTATTTGAACTATTTCCATCTCTGTGTTCCTATTCCAGGCAGACCTTACAGATTGCAGAAGCCAATCATCCTTTCCTGGTTAATGTATACAGCGGCTCATGCTGACTTAAAAATATTAAAGAATCAGAGCTAAAGATCTCCTACTGATACTTCAGATGTCCAAACAAGAAACACAGGCTTCTCTCTGTTCTTTTTTAAGGTTTAAAAAAAAAGCATGTCTACCATCACTGGCATTATTTTTGCATCATTTTCATCATTAAACTCTGCCTCTCCTCCATGTCACAAGCTATTTTAAAAACAGCTCTTACTGAGCAGAAGTGGCAGACAAATGAATGGAGATTCTAGGACTCCTGGTGTGTCCCAGCCTCTGTGAAAATGCTGGTTTCAGCCTGGCAGAGCTAGCAGGGGAGGGAATGTCTTTGATGGGAATGAACAAGATGGCAAGAAATGAAGAGGAGCTCCCAGGCAGACAAGGCTGAAATGGTGAGCCCTGCTGTGGGCACCCCATATGCCCATGCTGCCCCTGCCAAGATCTGGGGAAACCACCAGACCCCAAACCAGAGGGCTGCTCTCTGAATCAACAAGAAATTGGGCTGCTGGAGCAGAAGAGGAAGCAGATGCAGGTCTGAGCAATATATTTTTTCCTAAGAAAGCATATTTTCAAAGCAGCCCACTAAGAGACATGACCTACTACACACTGCAGCTCTAAGTACAACCTGTTGTGCTTGAAATTTTCCCTTTTTCTGTGCATCTGCCATGAGTTCCAAGAAACAAACAAAAAGAAAGAAAACATTCCAGATTTAAAGAAAATCTGTCTAAGAGCCAAATGCATCTCTGATCCAGTAAAAGAGAAGCTGTCTTCTTCAGACGGCACTTGAAAAAGGTTCAATCAATCAGTCAAGCCAGAACAGAATCTGCTTCCAGATAGAAAAACAAGAGAAAAGGTGTGAAACTGTAGTGCATGTCCTCCTCCACCTCACATTTCCTGCTAAAGTGAGTAATATCAGATTTTTACAAGGACATGTTGTTTGGAGCTGGAGGAGAAAGTTTAGTAAAAGGTAGTTTGTTCTGAGGCAACAAACTACTGCAAGAAAAGAGTATTTTAACTTTCCATGCCCACCCCCAGGCAGAGACATGGGAATACACCTTTACAGGATGGCTGGTATGTACCTGGAACAGCTGAGAATGTCTGTCTGCTCCTTCAAATACATCGGGGAAATTCATCTGCAATAGCATCATTCCACTGAGGTGATTTACTATTATTTAAAGAAAGGCACTATTTAAATTATCCAATTAGTTTCCCACAGCTCTAGTCTTTGGACCCAGTTTCTGTCAGGAGGCTGAAAACAAGGGGGAAAATTTTGCAGATTATCTGAGGCATCACAGAGATGGGATGAAAGCCTCATGGGGACACAGCACTCAGGGTGGCTTCGTGCAAGCAAGTGCTCGGATTTCCAGGCTCGGAGCACATTCACTTGACAGGGAAAGCTGGAGAAAGCAGTGACCTTTTCTGAGCTTTAGGCTGTAAGCATAAATGAAACCCAGCTAGGACAGTCATGGTACACACAGCCTGTGTGCAGTGTGGGCAGGGCCCACACTGGCATCTGCAAAGGGACAATTAGCTGCTTGCATGAAATTAGGCATGAAGTTCAGCCATGGTTTTCAAGATAAGGGAAAGGCCATTTGCTGGCTGACAGGCTCTGGGGTCTGCAGTGATCAGCCAGAGCCTTGCAACCCAGGAGATCTCCTGGGGAACCAGTGCAAGGACAGGGGTGAGGCACCTGAGCTGAGCACAGCTTGGCACCGAGACCTTCCCCATGCAAACCCCACCAGTGGAATGAAAGAAGCAATGCCACAACCAACATATGACTGAACCATCCCTAGGGGCACCTGGCCAGGGCAAGAGGGACATCCTGGCTCCCTGAGCAAGTTGCCCTCTGCCTTTGGTCCCTCTGGCCAGCATGCTGGCTGTCTTTTGCCTTTCACCTCCTGCCAAGTTCAATTAGAGCTAAAGAACATCCCCCCAAAGCTGCTTGCTGTGACCCAGCACCACCCACCCAGTCTCAGCAGCAGCATGCAACTGCACAAATCTTTCCTGTTGGCTCTGGGGCACAGGGAACAAATATCTGGTCCAACCACCTTCCCAAGAGCCTGGAGACACAGTACTGGTAAACTGGATGTAAAAAACAAAACAAAACAAAACAAACCACCAAAAAAAAGGCCTTTTTTGTGCCTCTGATGGCCTGTGGGGCTTTTTTTTGGCCAAAGGTTAGAGATAGTAGTTTGAAACATCCAGCTTTCCTAACAAACCTAAAAGACTAAGTTTGGTACCACTATTATACATTAACTATCTACAGTCTGGCAATTTTCAACACAGCAGTTGTATATGGCCATACATAAAAATCCTCTCCAAAAATACATGCCTACACATTAAAAAGTCTCATTTAAGCCAGGAAAGCTGTTTTAAGGATTCCTGTGAAGTGTAGTATATTGCAGGCTGTCTCCAAAAGAAGAAAGATTCATTTTTCTGCTTTGGACTTGAGACAGAATAATTTTAAAGGCTTTGAGTGAATGATGAGCTCTGTGCATTTCTGCTGGGAGGGTCACAGCCCCCTGCTATCCTCTTCCCATCAGATGAGCTGTCTCTGCTCCTCATTTGCTGTGGGCTTCACAGAAGAATTGCAAGCTGATGCTACAAGAACAGTGACCTGCAGCAGAAGGGGATGTAACAGATGGAGTAAATATCCTCTTCAACACACCCCCAGAATATGTTGTCCAAGCTCAAAATCCAGATTTCCTATGTGTCTTACACTTCCTTACAATGGCTGAAAAAAAAATACAGGAGAAGGGAGGAGAGCAGGCCGTGCATAGAGGGAGCAGAACACAGTTCCAAAGGGCAGGAGAGAAAAACTGCCTGTTGCTACATCTGGTAATGACTTTGTCTGCATTAAGAGTCCAAGTTGAAACCCCCACAAAAAACAGCAAAGCTACTGCAGAACTGAAGCATATAATTTCAGAGGAGTGTTTGTAGGAGCAGAAAAACACGTGGGCATAAAGCAAGAGGAAAAGACAAAATGAAATTATTCTTCATAAAAGGCAGCTGTGCTAGCATTTGCCTACAGCATTTTCTATCCTGGAGCTTCCCTTCTGCCTCTAGGAACCCTGCAAGAAATCACTGAAATCGTAACAATCAAAACCACAAAAAAAGGGAAAATAAGCTCCCCAAATGAGCACAATGCACTGATTCACTACTCTCATTTTCCTCCTCCCAACAATAAGTGTGAGGACAAGCTATGTCCTGGAAACAGGTCTGTGCAAGTGGCAGATCTAGAGCTTGGTGGCAGCTGGACCCTAGTACTCCATGTTACTCTGATCCCATAAAACAGATCCTACATTATGCTAAACATTCACAGACAATCCCAGCAACTCCAGCTCACCTCAGCCTACAGCATGGCTTGCCTTTTTTTTTTTTTTAAACTCAAACATTCCTATTAGAAGTCTCAGCCTACGCTGAAGAATTAGAGATAACTGGTACCCGCAGAAATTGGAAGGAAAAACACTAACCTTAAATATTGCTTAAATAAAAGCTGCAGAACTGAGGATGTGGGAATCCAGTCGCTTACCTGAAAATGCCCCAAAATATTTGAATGAAAGGAGCTTGGAGTTTCACTCCTGATGCTGACTGCTGGGCCAGCACCAGCACAGCCAGCGATGGCTTCTCCCTTGGCATGACACACACTGCAGAGGGGGCCCACACAGCCTGCTCCAGAACAGGCAGCCCTGACTGACAGTTATCTCAGAGAAATGCTTTCCCAGCCCTCTGGAATATCAGCAGCAGCTTCCCTGGCAGCTGGGTGAGGGAGTAGGCATGCTGGAAGATGGGCAGGGAGCCTGCAGGGTGTGCAGGTCAAGGCAGGGGATGCCAGGTACCAGCTGCACTGGCTCACGCAGCTCCTCTGGCCTCCAAACCTCATGAAGAGGGGACCAGGCTGAACTGAGACCAAGCAGGTTTTGTCCAGAAAGCTGGGCCAGGCTGGGGCATGCATGAAGGGGAAATGGCAGAAAACAGCACAAACAAGCCCATTCCCCTTGGTTCCACACTGGCAGGGCTTTCTCCAGCGATGCCAATGTTATTTTGCCATCCAGCCCCTCCTTGTCTGCAGTTTCCAAACTTCAGAGTTTTACACACAATGGGTTCTTGAGTGGGCAAGTATCCTACCCACACCAACAAGAGAAGGACAAACTGGTGGGAAACTTTGCTCTACCTCCAACTCATTTCCAGCTACATTTCAGCACTTGGCTTGTCCCACACAGCAGAGAAAGCTGCCAGGTTCCAGCTGAAACCCTGGCTGGGGGCTTGGAAAGTCGGACATTATGCATGCTGTAGCAAACAAAATTAGCAATAAAATCTTCCCCACCAGGAAATACTGGAAAAAAAACAAAGCCAGAGAAGCTGGCAACAGAAGTCACTTGAGATCTTCAGCATTCCTGCCCATCAGCTTCAGTCCTGGAGAAGATACTTTTGCCTTCACTGACTAAAAGCCCATGACTTTATCTGGAACAAAGTTCCCCAAACCTGAATGCAGAGCTGCTGGGCACAAGTCACTCCTTCTGGCTGATGTCTGTCTTTGCAATCTCACTTTTTTCTCTGATGCTATCTCCCAGGATACACTGAAGCTCCCCTTAAATTTAGGTGGCAAACAGAAATTTTTATTTCATTTAATCGTTTGAACTGTGACTACTTTACAAACCATGTACTATTTTTGAGCTTTGTGATTAATTCCTTAGACTTTTTTTACAGAAATGTGCTTTAAACATGCAAAACAAATCCCAATTCTTCCTGGTACAATGGAGAAGCAAAGAAACTGAAGATAGCATCAGAAAAAAACAGCAAAGAAAGACAGAAGCCTTTGCCACATTGCAGGCTAACAGCAAGAATATGATAGAATAAAGATGCTTATCTTGAGCAACAGAGAGCCCACACAACATGAATCAGAAAGAGCAAGGCACCCATCAGCCTGTTTGGGAGACTAAGAAGATTTCTGAATGGGGCTGGTAGCTGAGCCCTCTGCTAAGCTGTGCTCAAATTCTCTTTGCCTATGGGCTGACATTTGGGTGGGTGACAGGCTGCACTTCCTGCTCAGGGGCTGCTGCTGAAGAGAGAGCAACATACCCTGTAGTTATGGAGGGCCATAGGGAAAGCCTCTGAAGCATTGTGTTGAAGTCTGGGATTCAAAAGAAGACTCTTCTTCCCTTATTCTTGGTGCCTGAGAACCAGCATTAACCCCCACCACACTCCTCAGGCTCTTCCCAAGAAAGAAAATAACAGAACATTAAGCTGGCACAGTACATATGAAGTGACAGCAAGAGCCCTTGCAGTAAAATCTCTGTGTGATGCAGAAGGAATTACCTCCACAATTCCACTCCTGTCAGACAGCAGAGCACAGCACAGGGGGTGCTGTGCTGCTGATGCCAGGGTGTGATTTCCATTAGTGTTAATAGGAACTACTGACAGAAGCAGCAGCCAAGAAGCCAAAAAGCCTCCAGTCTTGATGAGTGCCTTTGCTGAGTACAGAACTGCATTAAGTCAGTCCCAGCAGCTGTAGCAGGCAAATGATCACGGCTGTGAGCACGAGAAAAGAGCCAGGGCTCAGGCTCCAAAGAAGGGCTGGATCCCAGCAGGGATGGGGCATTGGAGCTGGAGCAGCACAAATGGCCAGTGAAGTGCCAGCAATGGCACAAGCCAAACTCCACTCCAGTGTCCATGTGGCAGTCGGTCACAGTCCTCAGCAGCAAGCTTGAAGGAACCAGGTGGCCACTGCAGCATTTCTTGCAGCTACTTCATGAACAGCTACTGCCAACAACCACCAAGCTCCTTGGGATGGGGCACAGAAAAGCATTTCTATCCCCACTGGAAACATAAGATAGTTCACAAGAAAGTATAGGTTTGGAAAAACAAGGGCTTGGGATCAGAAGATGATATAACAAAAAAACAAAAAATGAGCCATGAGAAAACTGCACATATGGAAGAACGGGTGCTTGAAATTTCAAGATGCTGTTTTGGTCCCCATTAGGGTCTAGCAGTTCAGACTGAGAGAAAAGGCCATCATTACAACCATCACTTCAAGCCATTGAAGATTTTTTGGAAAAGCAAAGGCCTAGTGAAAATTCATCCCCAAGATATAAAAATAGATTCTTAATAATTAGAAAAAAAGCCAGACACAAATTACAATCTCCTGAGAATGGATAAACTAGATGTCAAGGTTATTTTCTTCAAAACAGTTTAATAAGCAGGTGCTGAGCCGGTGCTCACCATCTCCTGAGTGTGCCACACAAGGCGAGTCGCTGCCACTGCCTTGGCCCCTACAATTTGCAGCAAAATCATCAGGTCTCACAGCAGATCCCCTGCCTGTTCCAAGTGCCTACCCACCACCTCCACCACTCATTTCTCATCAGCTCTCCAGAGACAGCCACAGATCATTTCATCCTGTTACTTATGCCACAGAAATTTAGACTCGAGGAAAAACAGGCATAACAGCATTACATCATTTAAGCAACCAACTTAGCTGACTACATCAAAATTCTGCAAGAGCAACAGACCTTTAATTAAACTAACTAGCCCTGGGCCAGAGAAAGACTTCTTGCCTGCTGATTCATTTGAAAGGAAGTGATGGTGTCACAATCACTGTCACAATTCAAAGCACTTCTGAGTACCCATAGCTCACCCAAATGCCTTTGCTTGCAAATGCTCCTGCAGAAGCCTGTGCTATCCAGGCACCTGCCTTGTCCCATTCACACCCAGGTCAGCTCCAGGTTTTTGTGCTGATAGCCTGAGTCTCATGGCCTCCTTGTACCATTTGGTACAAAATGAAAATAACAGAAAACTCCACCAGGCTTAGCCCCAAGGTACTCAAAACTCAAATAATTTCACATGGTAAGCCATGATAGCCAGGAGCAGTCCCCTTCACAGGGCTGTGCCAAGGACACAAGTCTGTGTCCCTTGGGCAGGGACTGATGCTGAGTTCTGGAAGGGGAGCCCAAGCTTGTGCCAAGAGGGTCTGGACAAGCTGGGCACAGAGGAGAGAGAGAGCAACCCCTCCCACCATACCTGCACTTGCCCCCCTCAGGTTTGCCAAACATCTTAGGAAAAGCCAGATTCTTCACAGGAGCACACTGCTGCAGGGAAGAGACACAGCTCTGTACAACCCAGAACGATGCTCCGTCATGTGGCACTGCTCCAGCCCACACAAGGCTTCATCTTCTACTCTACACTGAAGTGAACTGCACTTTTTGATGCTTTTTTCTTTTCTTCTGGAAAGAAGCTAATTAGAGTGGAAAAGGATCTCTACAACTCTCACATGTACGATTCCTGTATTTCAGACTTTAATTTGTGTTATGCAACTACCACATACACACACTGTACTTGAAATTATATAGCATGCAACCTAATCAAACACCACTAACAGCACCAGGTAGTTAAATCATGCTGTGGTAAACAAGGAAAACGATTTTGTGTAAGCATGGCAAATTCTCCCTTGCACCTTGGTCAAAGTGGCACTTACTACCAATTATCAGGTTGGTAAAATGCATCTGTTATTTAGGGTAATGGCTTAACTTAACATGTAAACTGCATGGCTGAGGGTGCACCAAGTACTCACACAGTGCAGGGAAAGGGCACCTTGGTGGCACTGACCACCCAGGGAGCCCCTGAGAAGGGGAGCAGGGGCAAGGCAACAAATGTGACCCCAGGGCAGGGCTGTAAGAAAGAAAGAGCTCCCTCGGGAAAGCTTTGAGGACAAGAGTCCTCAAAGTATGGAAAAATTTGCTGAAAAAAAAATAAAATAACTCATGCTCACTCACATTCATGACAAGAAATTGAAAGTATGTGTTACAGCAAGGAAGCCAGGCTGGATACTGGAGAAAAAGCCCTGTCCCAGTAGGGAAGCAGGTGCACAGGAGGAGCTGACCCAGGAACTCATGTCCCCCCATCTCCAGTGGGACCAGCTGGACAAGTGCCACCAGGAACAACGTGGGCATGCTCAATCCAGATTTCAGTGAAGATGATGTTCAGATAGCCTGAGGTCCTTCCAGCCCTATTTTTACAAGATTTCTCCCCTTCACTCCAGCTGCCCTACCATACCTCGCAAGAGGCATCCTGCAGCCAGTGCTGCTCTGCAGCAGCCCCCGCAAGAGGCACAGCTATATTTATTCTGGTACATTGCAGTGGGAAGCTTTAATCTGTGTAATCGCCTCAGAGAAGATTTCATTCAGTAAGGGGAAAGCAATTACTGTTTCATTTGCAACGAGTTGCCTTCCCAGGGTCCTAATCTATCAGCTGGAGGGTCCTGTAAGCCCCTGCACCTGCCTGGACAGTTTTTGTGAGATAGGTATATGCCTCTGATAAAAGCACCTGCTGATACTCAAGGTTTTCAGCCCTTGTTTGAAGCAATTTTTCTCCTCCCAGATGCTATTGGTTTTATCTGACAGCATACACACTGCATGAAGAAAACAACTGGATATAATCCTAGATTAAAGGGATTGTAATGCAGAATTAAATACAAGCCATACCCTTCATAGGGTTTGCTGTCGTCATTCACCAAGCACAGAGCCTGGCCGTTTGGAGGTGGTCAGATGGTGGTGGCATTTCAGACAGTCTCTGCAGCTCCTGACAGACATTTACATCTCCACACAGAGGTGGGAGGAAGAAAACCCACCTAAAATAAAAAAGTTCCAAACTAACCCAGCAACAAAAAAAACCAACAATCCTTGGCATTTCTATATGATGCTGCATTAAAATCCCTTTAAGATTTCACTTCAAAAACTCGCAACTAAAATCCAAATTCTCAGCAGGACTCTGCACATGTTGGAGCTGCTGCACCTCAGTGCTAGGAAGGTTTGTGGTCCCACAACAACCACACCAGGAACCATAACTGAGGAAGGTAACTGAGGCTCAAATCAGACAAGAAAAAAGTCCCAAGGAAAGGACATTCACTGTCTACTGCAGCAAAGACCACAATAGCAGAGCAATGCAAAAGCTCACCAGGAAATCTTTATGACTTTATCTTACCATATACATATATGCTCAGCTGCATGCTTGGGGGAAAAAAAAAAAGGCACTTTAATCTTCTGCTTTTTCTAGCCTGGCAGCCAAAGCAGTTTGACATGATAAAGAGACTTGAGAGTTGTGAAAACTACATATTAAAAGGAGAAAATTTCTAACTGTCTTTCTCTTGTAAATTGTGGCAGCCAAAAAATCCAACCCTAAAATAAAGACGTGCCTGAAGGTAGCAATTTTACAATCAGCAACAGATGATTTATATCACTGCTGTCATCTTTGTTGGGGAAAAGGAAGCCAGGTATTGTGATCATTAGCTTTTTGATACAGATGATATTTTTAAATGAGGAAAAACACATGCATTTTAATCAGGAACTGAAGGAAATTGCCCCAAAACACTAACAGAAGAATCTGCAGCTCACGCCAAGATTTGCAAACACAGGAGATAAATATTAAGGTGACAAACATCATCGGTGACATTCCAAGCTGCTGCATATCCCTGGGTATGTGTGTGGGACCTCACTCATCCTGGAACATGGCATTCCACACCCTCCCAAAATATGTCCTCAGGCCTCAAGCAGGCATAGCCTGGCAACTGGCCCCAGTCCCTGTGGGTTTCCAGGTGGTGCTGGTCTCACACAGCAAGGTGCCATCACTCCCTCCCACCCAGAATCCAGCTGCACACGGTGCTGGGGCTCCCCAGCTCCCTCTGATGGCAGGCACAAAGCAGCAGCGTTGGGTACCACTGAGAGACAGCAGCACCAGGCTCTTGTCTTCAAAAAAACAACTAAGAGCCAAGGTGTTACTGCCTCTTTTCCCCAGAAAAGTTCCAGAAGCAAAGCCTGGCCTACCTAGTACTCAATCTCTAAGCTCCTGCCTATGCTTTGGCAGACACACATGATGTCACAAGTATAAAAGAGAGGAGGATGCTCCTGTCCAAGGGTTAAAAATCAACTGAACTTGACCTTTAATGCAACAATGTGGCTTCTGATGCTTCCATTCCCCAGTGTAACCATAATCACATTTGTTGCTGAGAACCAGGAAACTGTTTTCAGAGACCAGCTAACATTCAGGCTTCCACAAGCCTGGTGACAGCAAGGGCACCAGCACAGGCTTTCTTAAGCCCAATGGAGCAGATATGAAATTGGGATGCATTTTAAAGCCACAGAACAGAATGTCCTGCAGATGACATCAGAAGCACATGAAACTTCACTGAATGTTTGTGGAGAAGAACAGCAGAGAAAGCACTGAGAGTGCTCTGCTGAGACAGAAAGTCCTTGTACAGGAACGCCAAGCCAAACAAGTCTCTGGTCACAAACACCTTCAGAGCTCAATACAGATGAAGAAGTCTAAAAGGCTAATTTTTGCCTCCTGTCCTCCCGCATTTTAATAGAATATAGGAAAAATTCAGCCTGTATTGGAGTAAGTTTTGTTTGTAAATCCCACACAATATGCAAAAAAGCTCTCCTCCAGCAAAAAAAGCTGTGTCACCTCCCAGTTCACAGCATACACTGACAGCCATGTAATCTCAGCCTGCATACAGCAGTTTCAGACCTTCAACAAGGATTCCTCAGCCTGACAAGGATGCACTGAGCATGTCCAGCAGGCCAGCACTGTGCCATGCCTGTGGGAGTAGCCCGCAGTCATTCTGCACCATTCAGCTCATGGATCAGCACTCCCTCCTCTCAGTCTGAGTATTTCTGGCCCTGTGGGTCTGCAATACCTCCATGCTGCTTGTCCTCCCATGTTCACTATTGAAAAGCACTGATAGCACCAGCAGTTGCACTGTTTTCTGAAAGCGACTCTAATTAAGTATAAAAGCAAGTCTAATTAAGTATGGTCTGCTCTGTGAGTCCCCTGGGAAAACAGAGGAATAGCATCAACCCTTGCATCCAGCCATCCTCCTTTTGCTTGCTGTAACCAGCTGACAGCAGATGAAGCCCTGATCTGAGCACCAGGACGTGCACCTGCAGCTCTGTTGAGCAACCCAGAGGCACGTGCCAAGCAGAAGGTGCCGTGTAGGGAAGGGCTAAAACACTTCTCATCCTCCACACCCCACTGGGAACATGACTCTGCCATCCATCCTTCTGCCAGCAAATCCTCCCCATCTCTGTTAAAATCACACCAGCACCCTCAGGCACACCCATATCTCATTTCTGAGGCTTCTGTGGGAAGCTGTAGGTACAGAAAGCAGTCAGGATCAGGTCTGGAGTCTCTCAGTGGCAGGGCCTTTCCCACAGCCAGGCAGAGAGCTCTTCCCTGCTTTCCTGTTTTATCTCTGCATGACAGATAATACAGATCACAGGTGCTCACCTGGGAATTCATCCTGCTCTGTGCAATGCCACTAATGATTAAAAGCTAACACCAAAACCTCCAGTGAGGCAAGGAGAACAGGAGCACAGCCCCAAAACAGTAGTCACTACAAACACACCTGAAGCTCAGCACACGAGGCACATTTAAATTTACTTTTCT
This sequence comes from Buphagus erythrorhynchus, assembly GCA_013400855.1. NCBI lineage: Eukaryota > Metazoa > Chordata > Aves > Passeriformes > Sturnidae > Buphagus > Buphagus erythrorhynchus. The sequence continues at coordinate 152,559 of VZTT01045221.1, forward strand.
TTAATTATGAATGAATGTGGGTTTATTTGGTGTTTACTCCAGAGCAATAATAAAAACACATTAAAAATTATAAATTCCCTTGCAAAGAGCCATCACCAGTGGTTGCCCACCTTGACCACCTAGTTCAGTGCAAGAACGTGGAGATACAAGTGAATGCCAAGTGCTGACAATTTTCATGCCTGAAAGGTGGAGTTTTCCTTATGTTCTATCCTTACACACTACTGTGTGCAGTCTCAGTAGATGCCCACCTAAAACCCCTGCTTAAGTTACTCATTCTTTTGCACCAAAAATTTATTAAACCAAAGGTTGAAAAACAGGAAGAAGAAACTCCACCCCGGAAGGGAACAATGTAAGGAAGCATTGCCTGGATTCATCAGGACAATTGATAATCATAGCTCTGATCTTGGGTTGCAATTGATTTAGTTATAAATACACAGCACCAAAGGTACCAGGGCAAGGAAAGAGCTTTTTTGGAAAGGCACAGGAACAGACCCCAAAAGCAGAGTGCTCGTGACTCTCCAACAGATAGCCCTAAGTGCCCACTGAAAATGGGAGATACTTTCCTGCTCACAGTGGACAGAAGGGAGAATGATATCATTAAAGCCCACATTGCATCTCAAAGTCCTTGGAGGAAAGGGGAAGAGGTACTTCATATTTCTATAAAACAATTAGTATTGACAGAATGGACTATAATACAGCACTCAGACCAGAGCAGTAATTAACTATCCAGCAGCTTGCTTACTGGATGCAGATAGGAAGCACCAAGGTGGCAATCAGAGAGCAGAGAGGCAAGGCAGGCACATGGCTTTGCTCTAACGAGGTATTCACCTCCAAACCATCTGCCCAGGTGTCTGACCAGACATCCCATACCCCACACTGAGCACCAGAGCATCCCTGGCACAGTCAGAGCTGGCAGCCAGCACTGATTTGGGAGCATCTTCTCTTCACAGGTTGTGCTCAGGCTCTCTTTCCCTTACCTTGGCTTCTCTGTGCCTTAAAGAGTGTGGCTACAAGCCAAGCAGAGAGCTCTGGCCACAGACAGTATCAGTGATGGAAAAGTACCACTGACAGGGGATGGTGCCTGGGAATTAATCTGCAAGATGCCACATACCATCAAATGCTTTTCCACTGAAGCTCAAAGCAACTGGTTTCAGCACCTTTCTAATTTGCAAATCTCTGAACAATCCTGAAAATTGAAGCCTTGGGGAGATCTGGGGCTGCTTGCACACCATTTCAGCCTCGTGAGGCTTAGCTTTAAACATCTTTGGGGAGAAAATATTTGTAGTCCAGTTTGAGGTCCAGAAAAGGACATTAAGTGCCCAAACCTTCAGTGTTTCTCCCCCAAAACCAAGAAGTACCATGGATCTGTTTCTAAACAGCTACTCTTGGGTAGCCCTTGCTCTACCTTATTCCCACGTACTGGGGGAAATGTCCTTGCATAGTCCATAGTCTCCTTGTCTCTTCGTAGGCAGGTGAAGCAGAAGCAAATGGTGTTTCTGCTTCAAGATGAGCAAAACCTTCCTCCCACCTCTCCTCAGCTCTCCTCTTCCCTTTCTTCCCTCTTTTGCCACAGGAGTTTTCCAGCACTGGATGGTGATGCTCCTCAACAGGGCAGCCACAAATGCACAGAAAACAGGTCCACATAAAGCTAATGCATTTACACCTGCACACGTGCTTCCGGCAAACAGCTCACAAGGTTGGGCTGACATAAATTATGGAGTACAAGAAATAAAGCTCCTTCCTGCTGTGACATTTTAAAACAATTCAGCAGGCTTTTCACACCAGGAAAAGCCAGGGCTGTGTGTGCAGTGAGGAGTGAACATGCTGCAGCTCTGTGTGTGGCTCCAGAGGCAGAAAATTACTCTGCAGGGATGCAAGCAACTGCATCATTCCTGATATCCCTGAAACAAGGACAGAAACTGGACTAGCAAGGGATTCACAAGGACATCAGACTCTCCTGGATGCGGGTGCCAAGGCTCTGTAATGACAAAGGGCAGCAAAGGACCCAGAAGACATCAGGCATCACTGGGCCAAAGTAAGTACCAGAATCACCAAGTCATTCTTGCTGGCCAGATCAAACTCTCACAGCACAGTAAATGGTTATTTAAGAAATGGATCTGAATTTGGAGGCAACACTAATTTCTGGATACTGAGACTCTGAAAAAGCCAGCTAAGGAAACCAAGGCTGCCACAGGGTCTGCTGCAAGTGGTTTAAGACATGAGACCTGCTGGGAGATGAGAGTTTAGCACTCAGACTTTCCAGAAACCAAAGCTACGGAGATCTTTGGGTCAAAGGCACAATTCCCACCTAGCCAATGCCAAACTTCAGCCGGTATTCAGGAGCAGCAGCAATTCCCCCACTACCTTCTCCTAAGAGCAAATCAAGGAGGGCAGTTGGAAAAACCTCATGGATGCCAAGTACAGCATTAAGGTTTTGGACACAGGATTTTAAGGCAGAATCCTGACAAGCCTTTTGTCACACTTCTTATACAGGACACAGTACTTGGATGACTTTATTCATTTTAGCAGCAGCACCACTCACTCCTAGGCTTTCTGGTGGCAGGGACCAGCACCCCATGCATCAGGAGGATACCAGGGAGGAATAATGCATTTTCTAAAGCATATTTGACTGAGTCACATAATCTCATCAGCTCTGGGGAATCTCAGCTTCTGAAGTCACAGCAGCTGAGGACAGACAGTGTCACAAAGCTGCTGCTGCATGAATGACAGAGCCATTTAAAAGCAGAGCACTTGTTATTTCTTCTCTTCCCAAAATGCCATTGTCAATCCAAATGCACTAGAATGAGAAAGCTTTGTTTTCACTGGAATGTTCCACCAGCAACCAGTGGCTTCCTGCAGCATTAACATAATAAACCAGACCTTGTCCCCAATGAAAACAGTCATTTTTTTTTCTACCAACGTGTCACTGCTTTGCCTCACCTCAACGTCCCAGCTCATACAGGTAATTTATATCTAAATTACCTCAGAAGCAGTGCCTGTTTTCACAGCACAATTAATGCAGTAGCAGGTAACAGCCAACACACAACTCCTGCCAACACAAATGTGCTGGTTTCATCTTGGGACTTTTTCCTCTGCTGACAGCACTCAATATTGCTCCACTGGCATCAACAGGGGCAAAATAAATCACAGATTAAAAAGAGACAGCAACAAACCAAAACACAGTGGTCCTGCTGTAATAGTTGATAAATCCTATTTAGGTATCAAGTAAGCTCTAAAGGAGAGGGTAAAGGAAGCCAGCAGGGTATGGAATAAAATTTGGCAGCTGCAATTCTGCTGCCAGAAGGGCAGTGGGGTGGGACCATGTCTCGGTAGCATCAACTGCAGCAGCAGCTCCAAGGCACTCGGGGCACCCTGTACTACTACAGAGAGCAAGCAGCTCTTCCCCACTCTCCCCTCGTGCAGATGATTTTAGGAAGGGAAGAAACTGGGAATCATTACTGTGCCACAACTCTGAAATACTTTCCCCGTGTAGGCAAAGAACTGCTCCCATTACAAAAAGTATAATTCCAGCGTGCATGTGCATGAATGCACAAGGTAAGAACTAAAAATAGAGGTACCCTATTTCCATGCATCAAGTCAGCAGGTACGGAAGCAGCATAAACAGTGATTCAGCAGCAGCCCGCATGATGCAGGAGGTTGTTTCTTTGCCTCTTCCTCCCTGTTTGCAGCCCTTCCCCGAACTCTGCTGAGTTACCAAGGCCCAGCAACTCCCAAGAGCAATGCCCAGATCTGCCTTGAAAAAAGAGCCCCAGCCCCACGGGGCACAGGGGGATCTGCCAGCCATGGGGAACTCACTGGCTGCTTGGCTCCCTTGGGAAGGGGGTGATGTGAGGTGGCTGCAAATGCTCTTCACACAAGGTCCAGCTCTCAAGAACACAGACACTTGGAGAGGTTTCCCTGTCTACAGAAGTTTTACTCGTGCAGAGTCTATATGCTAACATAATTAGATGTTTTTTTAAACAAGATAGATGTATAATTTGCATTTTTGCTATTTTTTCATTAAGTTCTGTGTCATATCTACAAAGTGGGATCATTCAAACTGGGTACAAAAAGGTGCACAATGTACAATTACAGTGTATGGCTACAAATTTTGGTGCAAAGTAGTGCTGTGACTCCATAAACACCTCTGAAAAATTGCACAAGATGACATCAAGGACATTTTTTGAATCCTGTGAGATTTGTTACATAAACAGCTATGACCTTGTACCCATGGTTTCAACAGGGACAAGTTGATTTTTTTGCTAGTTCTCACTCCCAGTTTTTTCATTAATGTTTGCTTGAGAAGTCAGAAGGAGATACAAGAAAAAGAGAATGAAGAGCAGTAATTTCATTTACATTTCATAAAATCTTAGCTAATCTCTTCAAGCAGAAATTAAAAAAATACTTCAGTCTTCCCACTGCCCAGGCTCTGTCCTTCACCTTTTCAAATACAGCAAACTCTCTCAAGCATCCAGGTAAGCAAATCCCTCCTTTAGCCCCTGAAGTCCTGGGACTAAAAATATCTTTGAAGGGCTTCCTTGCACAACTGTGACTTATCCCTTCACCATTCCTAGACAGCATAACTAACCAAGCACAATTAAAGTGCTCAATGATTTCAACTTAATCTCAGAATGTATTAAAGTCCTTTCTACTCTCACCTTGACATACTTTGAAGTTTGAATGATTTGCATTTTGATGTCTAATTGAAATGAGGATTGCTGCCTGACAGGCCTTAATCTTCTCAAAAACAGAGTTGTTCCTCTCTCCCCAAAGCAAGTATTTATCACAAGTTTCACCTTGAATACAGGTCACAGAATTGCAAAGCAAGTAATCAGAGCTGTAAAAAAACCAAAAAACAAAAAACAAAACAAACTACCACGAAGATTCTGTCTAGGTGAAAAAAAAAATCAAAAGGCACATCTGTTCCCCTGAGTCACAGCAAAGGAAGATTATTACCAATAGCATGAGAGTTATACAGCAAATGAAACAACTGGCTAAAGAAAAAAAATAACTCACTTATAAGTGTCATCTTTCATCATTAAATTTTAATAGGAAAACTACTGTGATTTGCTTAGTCTGAATATATATGCAATGTAAAGAGACCCTGTGACATCATTGAGGCATAACAGCACAAGACAAATGGAGATGATTTGCCACACCACTGGAGCAGCTGTAACTCCCTCCCAGACCTGCAGCACCCAAACAGCAAGGCAGCTGCTTCTGGCTGGCCACTGGCTCTTATGCCTTTGGCTGAGAGGAAAGGCTCAGAGTTCTCACTCTTCTCCTGACTGTGTGGGCTGAGCTGCTACACTGGTTAAAATGCCCATCTCCTGTTAGTGACAGCTGGCTGTCCCTGAATCCTGAGCCCTCACCAGAGCACAAACATCTGAAGGCCACGTTTTGCACCGAGAGCGCCCCAAGCAAGGGCAGCCAGAGCAGATCCATATGCATCCCAAGAGAGCCCATCTGGAGCAGAGCCTCGCTCCACAGACTCCCAGCAGTGCAAAACTGGG
>VZTT01045223.1:17578-33988 GCA_013400855.1 Buphagus erythrorhynchus
ATAAAAATTGTCCAAATACATATTATGCAAATACCTGAGATCTTCAATTTCCTTGATATAATTATGAATCATGTTGCTAATTTCTTCATTTCCTTCCCCTTTGAAAGACAGAGAAAAAAGGGAAAGAAGGGAGAGAAAGATTAAGAAAGGGCGGTAACAGTATAAATATCTGAATATAGCTACTAGGCACAAGGTACCAGCAAAGAGAAACAGTCACATGGACTACACATGTAAATCTTAACTTATTTGTAAAATAGCTTTCCTTCTTAAACTGAATTACATTTTTTGTTCCTCTCTTATGTGACCACCATATGACTACCAGTAACTTGTTTTCCATATTAGCACATTTTAACAATGCTTAAACCAAAATTACTTATCTGGAGTTTAATTTGGAGTCAAATTTATTTGTCTTGGTTGTTAAACTGCCAAAGGGGCTAAGTATACTAATTCCTATACAAAAGTATTATTTCATATTTCCAGAGGTTCATATTTCTAAATGGATGGTCAAATCAAGGTACCAAAAGACAATCACATGGGGACCTATCTCTGCCAAAGGAGGTCCAACATTGCTAATAAAAAGGCATCACTTCATTCCAAGGGATCAATGAAGAAAGAACATATAATTAATTTAAGTTCATGAACTTACGAAGCAGTTTATGCACATTCACAGCATACCTGTCCTGGCTAGCACTTGGTTGGCCTGATCACTCATAAGCTGTGTTATTCTGGCTCTGAGAGCATCGATAGTCTCTTGCATTGCTTTAATCCTAACGCGCAGGTTGTTGTTTTCTGTTTGCAGCATTGCATTTTCATGGAACATGTCATTGATGCTTTCAACGCCTTCCTCATCTATAATCCTTTTACCCTTTAAGAAAGTAAAAATATTTTATTACTAGTCAAGGCTGACCTACACTTAAAAATTCAAACTTCATAAATGCAATCCACAGATAACTTAGAATTCCAAGCAGACACTCATAGCACAAGATAATCTCTCAAAGAATTTAAAATAATGATAGAGGAATAATTTTCAAAAGACTGATGTCTGGGCCAACACCTTAGCATCTGGGTTTTGTGTCATTCCACTTTAGTCTGAAATACAAGTTCTTGAAGCGGTTAAAAATGAGAAGATAACTCTTTATCAAATCAGAATACTATCTCAAGAAGAGCAAAAGGTGATCCTGCTTGGTAACGACATCTATGGCTGAAAACACCGTATAAACTTCAGGAAGAAACAAGAACGAGTATTTACCTTATATACTTGAAATTGTGTTTTTAAAATAAACAGTTTTAGCTATCTAGTAAGTGTTCAAAAGCTATACACAGTAACTGTACACATTCACTTATGCATCAATCTAAGTTGTGGTTTGGCTCTACATTTTCTAAAAATATCTGGTAATCACTGGAATTAAGTGTTGTTTACATCAGGGTTGTTCTTCCAATGTTTTTAGTGTGCGAAGTGGAAATAGTCAACAGGGGGAAAAAAAAGCTGTGGAATTATAAGCATTTTAAAGCAGAAGAAATCCTAACAGGATAAACTTACGGTTTTGTATTCCATGAGTTCCATCTGCAGCCGTGCAATCTCACTGCGCAAAGCATTTATTTGTTGACTGGCCCTATCCTGATTAACCATCACCTTGTTCTTGATGTTCCGTGCTCGATTGGCATACTTTAATGTGTTCAAAGTTTCCATGAAGTCTCGATCTGAAGGGCTCACACATGCTATCATGAGCGTTTGACTGGAAGTCAGAAACACAGGTCAGCATTACACACCAAGAACAAAAAGAGCAGACAGAAGTTAACAGGTCCTCAGGCAGAAGGTGAAACAAAAATAGCAATTTCATAGTACTTGTGAAAATATTTCTGCATCTAGCTCATTGCAAACTGTGAACCACAAAGGTCAGCAGGTGCTATGTCTTATATCTTCCTAGCATAGCATAGGAGATAATAGATTATTACTTGTTCCACACATGAAATTCTAAAAGCAATTACTGGGTGTTTCCAGAAATGTTTCTCAAATTACATGCAATTTGCCTAATCATAAATAAACTAAGATTAAGAATTTAGGTTGACTATAAATTCCTTAGACAGTGATTTGGATTATGCAGCCATCAGGACTGTCTACTGTAATTCCTGAGTTGCTTACCTACTTCAACTGAAAGATGCCCAAATGTTCATTTTACCTGTCCATACATGCCTAATGTGCCTGTTCTCTAACTCAGATTCCAGACTGGCTGAATTCTCCACTGCAAGTTATCTCCTGTTTTTCAACAGAAGCCCAAAATTAGGACTTTCCCTTAGCACTTTATGTCTATAACTGTATTTATACCACATTTCATAACATCACTGCTTAGAGCAACTTTCTGTAACAAAAAGCAGCAGGACCTGAGCTCTTGGCCCAAGATGCCTATGAACAACCATCCTCCTTTTAGTTTCCTACAACATCCCCTAGTCATCCCATCATGGGATATTACTGCAGGATGAGAACATATTCCATGTTCCAAATGAAAGATCAAGCAGACAGACCGGTAGGAACCAGTAGGACAAATGCAGGAAAAAAAAAATAAAAACAATTTTCACTCCAACCAAGTGCTTTCATCATTCAACAGGTTCGTTCTCTCGCTCCCTGGTGCATACTCATTTCACATCAGGTAAGAACAGCCTAGAGCATCAGTACCAGAATTCCAGCTGCAGATCACTGAAGGTGCATACATTGCCTAAATTCTCAACAGAAAGGGCAAAACATCTGCATTTGATGGACTGAGTACACTCCAAGTTTTAAAGGAATTTGCTTCATACAATGAAATTGTATATCACAGCTTGGGTAGTTATATTAGGAAGAGTGAACTGCCTCTGGGGCAAAGGAGCAATATCTGCACCAGGCAGGCTGGATTCTCATCTTCACTTTCTATAATTTCAGACTGAAACAAACAAATTAATCCCTGCAACACACTGTGAGGCAAACAATTATATTCACAATACACACTGGGAAACTAAGCTAGAAAGAGTAACTAGCCTGGGGCTACAAAGAACATTCCCTTTCAGCAACTCTTCCTCAGCTCTCACCCGTATCTTTGTGTCAGTTCTTTAAACTCTTTTAGTCCTCAATATAAGGGCATGCAAGATTAGGAACAAATTCTTTTATTCTGACATTGAGAATGCGCTTATTTTTCTAAATCTCAGAGGACTGGTTCTGCTATGTGTCCATCTGAAAACTGAACCACTTGAACTCCAGTTTCCTATCTGAGTTGTAAAATGGGATAGGGTTTTTTGACACTGTTCTACTTCCTTTATGTCACCATTTCTTTAAATTGCTCCCCCTGCTCCTGAAGTTAGGCAGGTTTTCATTTTTCATATTATACTTTATAACATTCCTTTTAAAACACCAATGCTCTGTATTTTTTCGTTGAATAATTCAAGAAACATTAATATTTAAGTGCTGCTTTAGAACTGTTACAGCATTATACTTAAAATAAGGATTATTGTGAGAATAGTATAGTGATGCAATATCTTCATCACTGTTAACTCAAAATTTACTACAACCTAACCCAAATAATTACTCAATGTAATGTAAAGAACATTTAGTAAATTTCTGTAAGTATTTGTTACGAGAGAAACAATAATGTGGACAGTTATACCTAGGGTGGAAGTTGGAAGGTTACAGAACAGTTTTAAAGAAATCTAAATCTCATTCTCCAGAAGAAAAAACTGCATATTTATTAAAATTTAGCTTTTCCACACATTTTGATTGCCAAAGCCCAGATAAGAAATCATTAAAAATGTGAGGGTTTTATATAAAAATATATATGAAAAAATCTTCCTTAACAGCAAAGTGCTGATTTGAGATGTCTCAGCATGTATGTCACATACAAAAAAACTGAGAGGAAGGAAGGCATCCACACAACTCTCATCAATCAGAAAAAGACAGAAAGAATACATACAAGTATCATTAAAAACATTCTGGGGCAGCATTTGCTATCCGTACACTTTTGCTGGTTTTGGCTGGCGAAGAGTTAATTTTCTTCACAGCAGCTGGTTTGGGCTGTTTTGGATTTGTGCTGGAAACACCTACTATGGGTCCATAATACAGGTATGTTTGAGCTGCTGCTGAGCAGGGCTTACACAGAGTCAGGGCCTTTTCTGCTCCTCAGACTGCTCCATCAGTGGGGTGCACAAGGAGCTGGGAGGGGATGCAGCTGGGACAGCTGAGCCCAACTGACCCAAGGGATATTCCATCCCATATGGAATCATGGTCAGCTGGGGAAATATGAAGGAAGAAGGAGGATATTCCAAGTGACAACATTTGTCTTCTCAAGTCACCATAAGACATGACAGAGCCCTGCTTTCCTGGAAATGGCTGAGCACCTGCCTGCCCATGGGAAGTGATTTCTTTTGTTTTGCCTGCATATGTGACTTTTGCTTTACTTAATGTAGTATCCTTATGTCAAACCTTGACTTTTCTCCCTTCTAGCCTTGTGATTCTCTCCAGGGGGCAGGGAGTGAGTGTCCCCAAGCCCATCGCACACTAAACTTCGTGATTGCTCCTGAAGAACATGTCAGGGAGAAAAAGAGCTGTGAGAGGCAGAAATACTTCAGAATCAAAGCAGTATTTCCACAAAAGGCCGATTTTAGAAGAGTTTGAAAAAAACATGCTCACTAGCTCATGTATTTGTTAAAAAATTAATAAAGCGGTTTTTTGCATTTATTTACAGAAAGAGCTTAGAAGAGCTATGCAGTTTGATTTCTGCTGATTTTTTTTGTAATTCTGGAGTTTCTTCCTCCCTTTTGCACTCTTGAAAGTTCCTAGCCCTTATTTTACTTGTTTTTTCTGGCTCTCCTTTCCCTCACTCTGCAGTGCTTCAACTTGTTAACAAAGTTATTGCTCTGAAGAGCATAGCAACAGTTTGAGAATTTTCTTCCACTTCTCCATACTCATTTATGAAAAAACTTCCTACTTCCTAAACATAGGAGCCAGGCATAATGGATCACATAAAAGAACAAGAGTATTTCCTTACTAAAATATACTCAGCTGTGGTCCCTCTTATATTTGTACATGTTAGCATTACAAATACAAAATCTGTACTATTTTAACAAATTTTTTAATGCTTCCTTATATAAAGCCTTCAGAGTTCAAAGCTTCCCTTCACTGTATATGAAGGATGTATATAAATGGATTCATACAAACAACCCTGGTGAAAGACTACTTTGTTTTTATTAGGCTGCAGTCCAACATCAGGTAACTGAACAGATGCATCATAGGCTGAGATACATAATCTCTAAAAAGATGGATGTGACTGTGGTAAACTGACTCCAAGCTCCTGGGTATGGCAGTCAAAGCAAACCATTCACTGACATTTAAAAAACAAAGCAACAAAAACAAAACAAAACAAAAACAAACAAACAAATGAAAACCAAACAATCTCTACAGGAGAAAATCATCACAGATTCACAGCTTTAAAATATGGTGTAAACAAAATCTACCATTTGTACTCCCTACAATCTACTGATATTTTCATGGGAAGAACTTGCCTGAAAATGGTAACTTATAAGTAACCTGAAACTTAATGTCTAGTAAAATAACAATGGCACTGAAAATATCAAAGCAAAAATCCTCTTTAAAATCTTTTCCTTCCATTGACAGCATTATTTTCACAGCAATTTATCTCCACAAGTTTCCTCCGATAAGATTTTTGTTGTCATTTAATGTCCATTTTACTTTCTGCAGATTATGTTCTCATTTGTGCTCATTCACAATGAAACACATAAAATGTTCCAATTTTCATACCTGTTTCCCCCAAGAGAGTCTTGAAGTAGCCTTGTAAGCTTTGAATCTCTGTATGGTACATGAGTTGCCTTCTTACTTTTATCTCCCAGTGCACTTATTACATTGCCAAGTGCCAGCTATAAAACACCAAATCATGTAACACAAGTCAGAATCAGATCCTGTGTAGTTTTATTTTAAAACACCTATAAACTGGAGTCAGCATATTGCAAGAAAATTAATATACTCATGAAAGTTACAATAAAAATATTTCTGAAGATTTCTGTAATTTATATTTAGAAATTTTTGTGTTATCAACAGTGCATGGATGACTTACAGCCTGGTACCTGGAAGTGCTAAAGTGCTTAGCACAATTCATATGCACTGTCCATTAGTATCTTATGTCAGTCACAAACTAAAGTTGGTACTACTTAATCCAACAAACCTTTGCTTTAGATGATAATTACAGTTGATCTCTACCTCTAACAGTAGCTATGAATTTTATCAATCTGCTTCATGCTACATTTAGAATAAAATATGGGGCATTTATATGAAGAAAAAAAACCCTCAGAATTTAGTACCTCTATAGTTATAAAGCAAAAAATGTCTGATGATTATTTGTGCATTTAAGACTTGGATTTAAAGGCCTGTAGTCCACGGCTATCCTGTTTCATTACTAAAAGGGTCTAACGCACGTTTATAAACAATCAAACATTTGGCTGTGAAATTACTTTTGTGTGGAACTTCACACACTTCAGTCCAACTGAAGGATTTTCCTTTAGGTGGCGCCCTGTACTGCAAGTTCTTGCTTTGGAAGTGGTGCAGCTGCCACCAGCAGATGGAGAACTGCACACACCCCATGCTGTGCCTGCTTGCTTTGAAGGATTTAAAGCACTTGCAATCTGTTTCACAAAACTGAGGGCTGGGCTTCACTGTAAATAAAAGTTTTATGATCTTATATTAGTTACATCACACTGATTTTCACCTTCATGCACCTTATGTGCTCTCTGTTAAGAACATTGCTATGCCATCTAGATCTCCCAAATCCTGCTTGTTTTCTGCTTATGGAAATGATGAAATGGAACTGAATATTCCTTCTCTTCCATATAATATAACGAGAAGAATTACAGAAAATAAGGAATGTCATGATGGCAAGAGAATCACTGAGAAAACTCTAACTGCACAATACCCCAGAAAACTGGTACTGCACCATAGCCCAGAAGAAAAGAGACGTTTTCACATATAGAACAGAGATGTACTTTTGTGTCTTATTTAAAAGAACTGCACAGAGCCTCCACATAGCCATGCAGCCCAAAACAGACAAGAAACTACAATCTCCACTGATAATCACCAGCTCTACTATTCAGTGCAATTTAGTGTTAAGTAAAACATTCAACACAGTTCATTTAAAAAATTACATAGCAAGCCAGTACACAGACAAAAAAAAATTACACTACAAGTTATAAATGTAATTTCTAAGTATTTTGCCTGAGGTTGTTTAATATTATATTGTATAGTTGTACAGTCTTACTAGTCCACAGTTGATGGAAATGCCTTCTTTTGCCCTTTCTCCTGTAGCTCCTGTTCGCTTTAACCTTTCAGATCCTGCCAGATCAACAAAATGAAACTTGGCAGTAAGCGTTTCATATTCATTCATCTCAGAAGATTCAGATATTATCCTGTTATCAGTGGCATTATCCTGAAGCAAAGAAGAATCCACAAGGCTTGGTGAGATTTTTCACATTAACATTTGCAAAGTTCAACCAACAATTGTTTAGAAAACTACCTCTCTACCATGACCACCTCCTTATTCATTCTTTTGTAACAGTATTTTGAAACATACTATCTCCATTTTAATCATATGTACTAACATACTCTCAAAGACCCAGTTCTAGATGCATGTGAATACAAATTACTTTAAGTACGAGCTACCATTGCTTATTGATGAAGAAATGAGCAGACACAGCTATTAAAATATACAAGTCTCCAGCAAAGTGAGCAACAAATTTGTATCTCTCCTAGAATGCACTCTTGAATCGACTGTCAAAGGAAAATTATTTTAAAAGAAAACTTTAATTACATTATTACCCCACAAAATCACCAGAACCACCTAGTTCATAAACCAGCCAAATAGCTGAAAGGTATTTTGATTTTATACCTCTCTAAACCCCATCACCAGCCTCCCTGTGCTATGATTCTTCAATCTACTTTAGGAAATATTGTTGGAAGCCATTTCTCCTAGCGGCCATTTTCACTAGCACTTCTGACTTCCCCAGAAAATAAAAACAGTAGAGGGAACAAGGGAAAATGAAGAGCCTCCTTTCTACCTTCTGCCTTCCTCCCCCAGGCAATGACTGGCACTTGCTGCAAGCCTCTATCAGTACAGGGAATCCACCCAGGAACACACTGCAGTGGGGAAGGTACCACAGCCTCAGCCTCTTTTCACTTCACATCCCAAAGCACAGCAGGAAAATCATCCTTTTCCATTAGACAATCCCAAACTTTTTTTCTGTCGATTAGTTTAGTTCTACCATTCACTGTAGACTTTTATTTTACTCCGAGTGTAGTTAGATTTATTGTCAGGAAAGTAACACAATGAGAAAAATCTTTAAATCACTCACTTCTTGACCTTACTGGTAGGATACCCATTGCAGGGCAATTTTTACTAACTTGGCAGGATGTCAGATAATAAGCACATATCGAATGTATACTGGATTCATAACAAACTCTCACAGCCCAAACTACAAGCTATATTAGAAACTTCTAATCACATTAAGCATAGAAAATCCAGAAAAACCTTAAAAGAAAAAAATAAAGCACACAATCTAAAGGCCAAACATAGACCCTCAGGTATTCTGCAGTGACCTTTATGTCCTTGACCAGCTAGCCTAGAGCTCCTTCCACTACTGAAGTGGTAATGCAGCTCTCTGCAGAACAAACCATTCTCATGGTAGTTAAATATTTCATGCATCCTTTTGTAGCAGTAACAGAAGAGAACGGGAACTGTGCTGCTTCCACAAGACCAGGAATCATTATTTCTATTATTTTGATGTTTACACTCTGGGGGCCACGCTCTCATTCCCAGCACTCAAAGTCATGATTAATGCATCCTTTCACTCTCCTTCATTTAGCAAGTGAAGTGTACATCCAGAAGCTTCCAAGAGGCATGGATGATGTGAAGAGCCCCAGGAGCAAGTCTGTGCACTGCAGCCCTGGCTGCCTGCCAGCCCTGGGCACAGGCTACTGCACACAGAGGGGGCACGGCCAAGGCTGTCATCTGAGAGGGAGAAACTGCGTTGCCCTAGTAACAAAGGTCTCCCAAAACTGTTGTCTACAGAAATCTGAGCTACATCTCTCCTGGACACTCAATAATAGCTGGTATTAATTTAGATTCCAGGAGCGTTCAGAGGACAATGTCAGGTCTATCCTCTACTCTCCTAAACGCCACAGGGAAAGAAGTGGGTGGTGTCTTAAATTAAGGATTTAGAAATGCCCAGCTCCACAGTGAGATTATCTTGTGCCAATCTCCCAAGAAAAGCAGCAACAGAACAGTTTGACATAAGGCAGAAGATGGCCACCCCTTCCTCTAACACAAGCCTCTGTAAAAACACAGGCAGTGCCAAGCAACAGTCCCCTGGGGCAGCTCAGCTGGCAGGGAAGGCTGCAAGTGCACCAGCACAGGGGGGGATTGCTGTGCCACCAGCCTGCAGGAAACAGGCTCCTAGGTGACTTCTCGCTCTTCACTAGACAGTTTTCAACAAAAATTTTCAAGTAGTCTCACCACGCAGCAACTGAGGTGCCCTGTGTGGGCTTGGAGTGCAATGCCAATCCCTCCCAAGCTGACCATACCACCAAATCCACAGCAGTTTCAGCAAAGAAAGCAGAAAGAAGGGTTTTTATCAGGTGTATAAAGCAGGTCTACATACCACAAAGGACCAGGAAGGAACACTCATTTTGACCATAAATGATTATTTGTAGTATTAACAAAAAAGCAGCAGCCCCCCAAAAAGCACTACAAATCCAATTCACTATTCCATATGCTTAAAAATGTGGTATCTATGGGTAGGATGCTATCCAGATAGTATTTAATATTTTAAAATTATATGCAGAAGACCTTTAGAATATTCAAGTCCCATTCCCTTGAAGGTACAGTAGTTTTCAGTAATGTGGATTTATTCAGAACTCTCCCCCCTTTACAAGATACACCCAACAGCAACTAACAACTGTTCATTCATAGTTTGAATTTCAGGTGCATAGACTTAACAAAATACCTGCACCCCGGATATACAGCTATTTAAAATAAATACACTGAGCCTCAGAATTTAATGCTTTTTTACTTGCACCTTATTGGATATCAACAATTAATCTGAAATATCCAAGCAGTTTCAGTTAGCTGACTGCAAGCTGAAACTCACTAACTGCTAAGACGCTTAAATATACTTCCCCAATTAAAGACAAATTATATTTTAACTTTATCACTTGTGTATGTCGCAACAAAATACTGAAGAAAACGCTAGAGGAGAATAGGTAGGTTCCTGTAAGAGTCCGTAATTTATGGTTGCCTCTGGCTAGAGGATGGTTACATATGCACAGATTAAATCAAATTATTATAATGCTTAGCAAATTCATCAAGCATTATGATGACTACAGCATCCTTACTAAGTACAATTCAAATAGCAGTGGCTGCCAAAACTATCCCCATTTTGAAAAATGGCTATTAAAGAGAAGTTTACCAACAGCAAAAGTACATACAGCGTTAAATGCGGGACAGACTCTGGTCTGGCACAAGTGTATAGTGAAGATAGCGTGTGACCGTGAGCTCTGAACATTCATCTGAGTGCTGGCAGTGGTTCGGGACAGAGCTCCCAGCTTCAAGCACTGCATCATCTGGAAAACAGGCAAGAAGTACATTGCATCCCTTGCTGGTAAAAGGAAGAATGTTCCTATAACTTACTGTTTTGGATATATGACTAAAGTTTCTCTCTTTGGTATGAATTCAGTTCCTATATGCAAAAAAAAAAAAATAATAATAAAAAAAAATCACAAAGATCCTTAAGTAAATAAACTACAAACTAAAAGTATTTTTTGTGAGTTCTGTAAGAAAATACTGAAATCTTCGTATTCCTCTCTCTCCTGTACCCTAGTAGTAACATAACTATCTTCATTTACCTGTGGCAAAAAATGTATTCTCTTTATACTTTTTGTACAAAAAAAAAAAAAAAAGAGTACAATAACATTTGTACTCAGATTTGCAGTGTACATGAATAGCAGTTTATTTCACATCAGCCATAATGCAAAGCTTTCCTCTCAAAGAAAAAAATAACATGTATAAGATTTAGAAGATTAGATTTACATATATGCCAAAATTCTCCCAGCAGAACTATATTATGAACAAAAGCCTGTTCCTAGCTTTAAATGAATGTGACATGCACTTAGTATCAAATAGATCAGATTTAAGGCTACAAAGAATTAAGAAAATAAAATTTTTAGCTAGCTTTTACACTTAAATTGCCCAGAAGATAGATATTGGCTAGCATGACCTCTATTTTTAACCATTCATCAAAGCATGCGGACATTTTTAGAATCTAATTGGCATGTTACAGTGTAATTTATTTCCAATTATCACCTCAGATTCTCCATTCACAGTTCGGGTTGTAACGCCCACTGTATAAATTCCTCCTGCTGAATCTTCATGTATTTTAATATTTGATTTTTTATTCTTTGCATCAATATCACGTGTGGTATCAAACAGGTCAAGAATTTCTTCATTGTAAAGCTGAGGAAAAGAAAAAGACAAAAAATGTATCATTTCTGGAAGGAATCCCTCTGATGAGGGATTACATTAGTGTATGTGCCATGCACTAACAAATCTGTGCAAAAAGTTTTAAAATTCCAAATGTCTCAGCTCCCAAAAGATGTGAAACATCCAAACTTACAAGGACAATAGGTGACACAGCAGCTGCAAATTAAGTGACCTGCACAACTCCCTGTGCCACCCAAATATGCAGTAACTTTCTCCACATCACCAGATCTGAGATAAAATTCTTTAGTGGGACAAGGGAAGAGGAGGAGTTTGGTGCCAGCAGAACAAGAGCAGTTTCTGTGGCAGGCACTTGCTATCTTCAGATTTAACCTTGAGCTTTTCTTTTGTGGATTCAGTTGGCTGCACCCTGCTCCAAACACTTCCAACTCACCCCAGTTGCTCTCCCTGCTATGACACCTCATCTACTCTCTCACTTTCACAATTCTATGGCTCTCATTTAGACAAATTCTTCCTGCCCAGGAAGGATTTTGACATAATAGTTTTGTGCAAGCTGCTTCTTAAAGACACCAAGTATGAGTCCAAAAATACTATGGCATGGCTTCTTGAGCGGGGCTTTTGTACTCCATAAGAATGTTCTGAACTTTATGCAGCATGTTTATATCCAACTGAAGATACTGGGAAAAAACACCAGACAACCCACCCAGAAAAAAACCACTATCCCACTGGAAATTTCATGGCTCAAGTCTCTGCTTGTGTACACTGGAACATATCAAGTGTCTTTAATTTAGTTATACTAATTCATGTCAGCAAAGCTCAGCCCAGACTAATTCAATTCCTGATCAAAATCCCTACGTAACAAAGAACCACCACAACAGATCTGTATTCACACAAGGTACTTTCTCATAACACTGAAAATGACTTTCTCCTCTCAAAAGCAAAAAGTCATCCCTGAGAAGAAAAAGCTCAGCATTTGTGAACATGATGGTTTTTAATCCTTTACGTATTAAAAAAGGGATTATATTTAATTAATTGGCATAGATATTCTAGGTAGGAATCTTCTTCCTAATGTTTTACCTTCGTAAGTTCAAACAAACTGATGCCACAATTTAGAGCAGATCCTGATAATGCACCTGCAATTGGATGGGACTGCATATGCCTGTCTCTTGAAAAAGCAGGAAAGCAAGGAGTTAAGGGAGGCAGACTGCAGCAAACTAAAGAAAGGCAAGAAAATAGCAAACAGAAGTCACTGTTCCCAACAGTCCTCCAGCTGTAAGACTTCAAAGTTTTTCCAAAAATACAATCTTGCTTCAACTTATTCAATGACTAAATTATTGTTTATGCAATCCAGCTCTAATGGTAGATAGGATGGAAGGAAGAAGATACTTTCTGATATAAGAATAGTGTATAATATCAAACTAATCAGAAACAGCTCCTTCTGGGAAAGCCTCAGTAAAAAAAAGAAAAACATCTATCAACTAAAATGACATTTTGTTAAGTGTAAAATTATCATATATATCATTTAACCTTTCTCTAAATTAGATAAACAAGAGAGGTTTCAGTATGTATAGTTCAGCTGAAATACATTGTAATGGCTGCAATTTTTCATACCATTCTCACCATAACATTTAATCACTGCCCTGTATTTTGGGATTCAGTCATATTTGTAGAGTTATGTCAAAAAACACAATAAATTCAGAAACCACACTGGTTACTGTTCCTTATGCTACTCAAGTTGCAGCTGCCTAAGCAAAGCTGCAGCTCCCTGGTGCACAGAGCAGAGCATTCCCACAGCACATGCTCAAGCCAACTCTAAGCAAATATTAGCCAGAGCAACAAAAAGTTCTGCATAAGGGTAGCAGTGACAAACCTAGACCAATACAAAACTAATGCCAGCTTGTTAATCTTTAAAACAGTTACAGGAATCTATGAGTAAAGGACTTAGTTTACTTCATCAGTAATAAAACCAACAGCTTTTCTCATAGGCAATATAAAAGTGGGAGTTTCCAGTCCCAAAGTAGATGAAATTGTACATACTGAAGCAAGCAAAACAAATTTGCACCTGCTCTGCCTAAAATTGATTCTGCCTCTCCGTGTGCCTGAAGTATCAGATTTTGCAGGTTGGTAGTAAATGTAAATATGTTACACTCAAAATCAATCAATTTAAAAAGCAGTTCCACAGTCAGGAGATACAGCATAAAACCTACAAGGTATAAAGCAACAGCTGCTGCAGGTCAGAAAGATCACAGATGTTATGTCCCCTTTACCAGTAACTGTGTCTACAAGAAAACACAAGGGGAGCAGTTTTGCCTCAGTATTGACCAGGGTTTTTTTCTCTGGGTCTAAGAAAGAAGGGAACAGTGACACTGAAGCCCAATCCCAAATCAGAAAGAAGTATTTTCATGCTAGGTCTCTTCTTTGGTGAAAGAAAGTCTTCTGAACAGATGCTGAAAGCTGAAGAAGTCTATGTCAAAATGACAAAAGCAGGCAAAGCGTGGTCACTACTCAAAGCCAAAAAGTACAATTAAGGTTTTTTTTATAATTTCTTGTTTTAAAGTTTTGTCAAGAATTACCAACAGACAACAGCAACAGCCTCTACAAAGAGAAAGGGATAAATTATGACAAACAACTATTTCTATACTTCAAAGTAACACTACGAAGGGAAGTAGTAAAATAATTGGAATAAGGTAAAGACTTGTCCATAAGTTGAAGCGCTGAAGCAAATCCCATATATTTTCCTTTTGAAATCTTCAAGATTAATTCAAAACATCTTTGGAGGAAAGAAAATTTAAAAGAAGCAACCAGAAAAAATATTTAACTGGTTTTCTTAAAAAAAGCCGAAACCTAACACCAAAAAACCCACATAAAGTTACACCCAGAAATGTGGATTGTATTTACCTCTAAGAACTGTGCATTCACTTTAAAATCTGGAGGTGGAAGTCCTTGTTTTATAGCACCTTGTTTCTTTTCTTCAATACATCTGAAAAGGTGCTTAACAGCACGTGATATAATGCCTTGTTCCTCTTCTGTTATGTTGACATCAAATCCAGTGCCCATGGTATATGTTTTGCCAGCACCTGTCTAATTTGAAACGGAGTGGTCACTAAAACATGTTAATAGTACCAAATCATCATAGAAATACAGTTTGTGACACTAGTGTTCACATCAATTTGTCATCTTTACAATATTAACATACACAACAACAGGTCGCTTTGAAAAATGGATAAACAGCAGAATTTGGACAAACTCTACTGTTTATCCAGAGATCACATACAGGAAAGCAGAGAGCAGTTCAATCTTTCCTAACCCTTCCCCCAGAAACTCTTCCCTAACCAGCTTACATTAGCCTTGAGTGAGCACCTCTAGGTCAAAAGATCTGTTTATGTTTCCAACCAAGGCTGTTAATTAAAGCATGTATTTTGGAGGTAAAAGCAGCATTTGCAATTCTTTACTGAAGTAGATCAAATGACTCCCTTAATTAAGATGTCTGAATAGCTCAGGTATTATATTCCCATTGTTCTCACTTTATACTAAAGAATACAAGCTCTATGTTCACAAGGAAGATAATCTAATTAAATGTGAAGTCCAACAGACAAGGTAATGTAGTGTTTTCACTTAATTAGTGGGTCAAGTCTAAGACAAAGATAGGATCACACAGCTGAATATAATCTGCTAAACTGGATCTGCAAACTGCTTTGTTTGACTAGGAATAGACTTCACCTGGCTAACTTGAGGTGCAACACCTAAGAGTGGTGAAATTCAGCATCCAAGACCACATTTAATGCAATCGACTCATAAGGGAATATTCAGAAGACAACACCACATTCTCTACATTATGCTCAGCTTCGAGTGTGCCCAGTGTACCAAGAGGGTGTGTTCTCTATGAAAAGTTCTCTGACTTTGGAATCTGATCTCTGCATTTTGCCCACAAGCAAACAATGTGGCCTGAAGTTCCCCAGGATCTATTTTAAAAAGCTCCTATTCCCGAAAGTCTCTAAAAATGCAGTGGGTTGAAAAGTTCCTCAGAAAACAAACAATCTCAGTACAACGTATCTGTAAATTCAAGTGATTAAGTCAATAATTTGTATTGCTGCATTGAGGTGAACTCAGGAATTATATGGACTGATACTATATAAACTCAACACTCTCCTGCAGGGTAACTCATTGAAAATAAACCCAAGATGCTAAAAACCAGATTAATGCATTCAGAAATTTAAGAGAAAAATCAGTTGCAAAAATCTCATTTATTCCAAAATTAACATTTTTAAAATAAAATTGTGAAGCTTACCTGGCCATAAGCAAAGACAGTGGCATTATAGCCTTCAAAGCAACCTTCAATCAGCTTTTCTATGCACTGTACATAGATCTCTTCTTGCTGTGAGTCAATGTTAAACACATAATCAAAAGTGAAGGCCTTATCTTTTCCCAAGAACACTTGAGGTTCACCAGGTGTGACAGACGTACAAATATGGCATCCTTCAATCTTCTCTTTGGCTAACTGTGGTCTAATTCTGTTTTGGAAGAGATAAAAAGAACTATTAGAAATTCTCATCATCAAAAAGAGGAGCAGTACACAATATAAATAAGGGATCTGAGAATTCCTTAATGACTGAGAAGTCAGAATTTTTTCAAGCCANNNNGTACTGACTGTATCAGAACCCCAGCCATAAAACTGCTCATGCAAATGACACCATCTTTTCTGAAGGTTCACCTACTTCAAGCTGATGACCTGCCTAGAACACGGAATGTTTCTGTATGTATATTGTGCATTACTGAAGAGTCATTTTTATATATTGTTTCCGACTTAGAAAACAAGATTTCCAGTTTTATCAAACTTCTGCATGCTTTCATTGGAAAAACAGTAATTTTACTCTTTTTTTTTTTTTTTTTT
>VZTT01045224.1:0-22964 GCA_013400855.1 Buphagus erythrorhynchus
AAAAACACACACTTAGAGTGTGAAAAGAAGGGAAAATTCAACCCTCTACACATGTAAAGCTTGATCATGCATTTCTCTCTCGAAAAAACAATGTTGCTCTCAGCACAAACAGAAATCAGGTGAAGGAAATTTTACCAACATGACAGGTCTGTGCAGAATTGAGTGTTTTGGGAATTCAGTGAGATAAACCTAATACAGGGATTATACCTGTACAGACAACAATTCAAGTGGTGCTTGTTTGGGCTCATTTTAGAAAATGTTGTCCTAAATTGTGCCACTGATAAAAATTATTATTAGAAAGACAATGCATGTTGTCACAAGATGTGCAGAAAGTAAATAATCTGAATAATGAAAAAACAGATGACATATATAACTGTTTATTTTCAAAACAAACTGTTGCATACAGGAGCTCTCTGGAAATTGAAAACCTTGTCTTTGTTAGAGGAGGAATATGGACCACGGAGATTAGCAACTCTCCAGACCTTCCCAACTGAGCATACACTCATACCATGTTAATATACTCATTTTTTTGGTGTGCATATATACTAAATCAGCCACACACAAGATACTAAAGATTAATTGACTCTATAAATGAACTAATTTATAATTCAGCAACAGCACTCCATAACTCATACTTGATGATCCTTGCCTAGAAACCAGAATATAAAAAGGGCTAAGGGATATCAACAACTGCAATAAAGTGGAACCCGTGCTGATGTAAAGTAAAACTTGTTCTAGAGTCAGAACATAAGTCAAAAACTTGATTATTCCACAGAATATCATGGAAGTGGATCCCTCTAATTTTAGTGACATCCTCAGACACACACTAAAGCTGAATAACATACTGTACATGAACACAGCCATGGTAATTGGCCAGTTATATTCCACTCAGCTTACTTGGTTTTCTTAAGTTTACACTTTATAATTTTAGCTCAAAAATCAGTTTAGAAAAGGTTAATTGTACTACTCTACAACTGGCTAGACTAAAAGCACCCATAGTTTCAATGGCTTCATTGACATGCGGTAACTTACTACACTGCAACAACCTGATCAGATGGCTAAGCCCTTCATTAAAATTTAAGGGACAGTTTTATTTTTCCTGGCTGTCATTTTGCATCAGATTAATTCTATTAAATCCAGTTGAAGGACTGTGTTGAAGGAGGAATCATCAACAAGAAGTGAATAGTAATTCTTTCAAGGACTGCATCTGAATTTTAAAAGTCATACAGAGCAGGGTTCTGCAACAAAAAACTGACAAATTAGTGGTGTGCTGGTGTATGTTGGGAGGCAGCATCAGGTTAGAGGATGAATAAAACAGAATTTCAGCAATGAGAGAAAATATAGTAGGAAATTAAGGTCTTATTGGAGTCAGGAATAAGCAAACAAGGAAGCAGCTGAGGCCTGCAGAGTTGTATGTGAGGAGGCAGAAGGCACTCGCTTGATGAGTCCAAGCAGCTGGGCATTGTCTTCTCTGTAGCTGTTGAGTCCTGGCAGCACCAGCACTCCCCAGCTCTCTCCCACATGGCAACAGCCAGGATGAAAATGCCCTGTAGCCTGTTTCTCTTGGATCCTCCCATCTTCATTTCTTCCCACATCATCCCACAGCTGGAGTAGGCCTTGGCCCACTTCTGGATCTCATTTCAACCTAAACCTCAGCCTGATAACAGTTAGAGAAGCACCAGGTATTAAGGGCTACCTGGGAAGGATCAGAGAGGGGCTACAGGGCCTGGGCAGCAGGATGGAAATAACAGAGGCATGGAGAGGTAACAGACATTCTGGAGGACTGTCCAAAGAGACAGGTAGACAAACAAAAGCACAGCTGCTTCCACTCAACACTCTGAGTGTAAAACAGCTGAGAAAAAGACAAAACCATATTAGAGTACACCACTAAAGATAGAGATATTAGAAACAGTACAGTACTGATGACATCCTATAAATATGGGTCAGCCCCTATTTAAAACATTATATAGTTTTGGTCACTCACAACACAAAAAGATCAATGTGTATCGTAACAATGAGGCA
Source organism: Buphagus erythrorhynchus (assembly GCA_013400855.1). Classification (NCBI taxonomy): domain Eukaryota; kingdom Metazoa; phylum Chordata; class Aves; order Passeriformes; family Sturnidae; genus Buphagus; species Buphagus erythrorhynchus. The sequence goes on from VZTT01045224.1 coordinate 2,023, forward strand.
GGGGTATGAATGCTATTGGTAAAAATATCATCACAGAAATTAATTATTTAAGATGTATGACAATGTTGGCCCAAGAACAAGCAGATATAAATCAAACATAGCAATTAGAATTCAGAGAATACAGTGAAGCAGTGAGATGGGAGCAAGAAACCTAATTATCAGGTTTTTATGATGAAGAATGATCAATTACCAAAAGCAGTGTCCATTTTTGCAAGCTGCTGCAACATTATAATTGCTCCAGGACTGTTTCTAGGTCACTGTCATACACGTTAATTTAAGTGAGAGACAAATCAGTCTCTGGGTGTGATGAATGGATAGGTGCTATAACTTACTTTAGTAATGTTGCTCCTTTTGACATCACTTCTCTCTCTGTACAAATATTAAGATAACAAATGCAGTAACATCAGCCTCTTTTAGATACACAAATAAAACTAGCACTTCAAATTAAAGAAAAATGGATAGAGAAATCTTGGTTCTTGTTGATATTCTGAAGAATCTTGGAAATCTGTTAGGAGAGTGCATAGATTAGGGTATTTTGAATGTATTTTAAGTGTTAAATAAGAATCAAAAAGTTACTTCCATGTTAAGTTTTTTTATTGTTCAAAAACCAAGTTGACTTGCCCATTTTCATTAATATTACATGAATTTCTGTGATAATGCTTTGTAAGCTGCAAGTTAAATATAATCTCTGATACCACCCTTTGGTCTTTCTAGATATTGGCTTCAACTAAATATAGTTGCAATGGATTCCTTAGCTGTCTCCATCAAATATGGCAGTTCTTCTTTAGTCAGTTCTCATGGATATTTTTATAATCTTGCTGATTCTTGACTGACTTTTGTTTTAATACATATAACAATCAAGCTAGCAATCATAAGAAATAGAATCACTAGCAAAGGCACCTAAAAGTTATATTTATACTTGAAAGTCCGAGTCCAGGTCACTACGGCAGGTCACTGACATATTAATGATATATAGCAGGTTCTAACTCCATTTTATGCAACTTATTATGCAACATCTTTTCCTCTGCCATGTCCTGTTAGTTACAGAAGTCACTAACTTTATCTAAAGCTAGATAAAATATACAAAGAATATAATATATCAATACAGAAATGGTCTACTGAATATAAATACTACTTTTAACAAGGATAGCAAATGCAAGTAAAATTTGGCTCTCATTAACACTGGTTCACATTTATCCCTAAATATTTTACGTTATGATGCCAGAGACAGTATTAACCTGTCAGTTCTCAAAATTTGAAGGTAAAAAAATAATTTTTGTGTTTGGCAAAGAAAAAACATAACGTCTCAGTCAGGAGGGAGGAAAGAGATTACTATCCCTAAATATGAGAAAGCCTTCAGATAAGATATTGATCCAGTCATATTTATGTCTAATAATTTCACCATTTTAGAGTTAGATGGAAACAAACAATATCTCAGTCTTGCAGAGCATGCTGACATTGCACGGCCCCCAGTTTTAGTTCTTTAATGTAGTTTGTGCTGGTGTTATTAATAGACAGACTAAAATGGGAACTTCGGCCTGGCTCAGCTTTGGTTCACTGCATGGATGGCCTTGGGCATCACATAACCTCTGTCTCCAGTTCTCTATCTGCATAATGAATTTGTTTATCTAGTGACTTGGCAGAGTCATGGGGCAAATAAATGAGTCACTTCACAGAATTTTTCAAGTGAAATATACTGGCTTCTCTTCTGCACTTCTAAAATATATTTCCTGAATTTTAACATAGACTGACCTTTTTCATAAAGGCAACTGAAGTGTTTAAATAAACAGAAAGAAGAACTCTTTCACATTTCCAAATTAAAATCTCTTGAACTAAAAGAATGGAACCACAGCCACATAAGACAGCTTGTCACCTCACAGCCCAAAATACCTTTATCTGATGCTTTTTATAAAGCTCTTTATTGTCCAAGGGAGAGGGAAGAAAGAAGGAAGCCTAATTTCGCACCATGCAAAGAAATAACAGGTTACATAATTAGTAAAATGTGCACTGCAAAGTATGGTCTGGGCATAACAGATAGAAGAATCTGTCAACGAATCTCCACTATTACACTGGCAGTGAAGACCTGTATTTTTTTTTAATCTAAACTGGCTCTGAGTGCAAGAGAGTCATATTCATTTGACTGCACCAGAAGATATAAATCCTCCATGTGGCTGAGATGACTTGCCCAAAGTTAATCAAGTTAGTTATATGCTTAGTTAATTTTTTTGCTTGTTGTCCATTGAAACAAATCAAATTTTCTCTAGAAGATAACTTCTCTGCTGCAAGTCTAACCCTTTGTGTCTTAAGGAGAGAAAAAAAGCCTCCCATCAAGGCAGCCCCTGAGGGGAGTTTTAAGGCATTGACATGCAATACTCAAATGTTCATTTGTTTGTAAGGGAAGCCTAACCTAGACACAAAACTGAATTACAGAGTGACCTGGCATTTCTTTCAAATGCAAAGATGGACAAAGAAAGTACATTAATTATCAAAAGTTGAAAAGTTCACTACTGATTGCAGTGGATGCTGCAGCTTTACAAAGCCCAAACATCCAGTGAACAACTGATGCCTCATTAGATACAAGCAATTGGATCTTTCAAGATGGTGTTCTTGGATGCTCTCTCATCCACTGTTGTCTTATTTTTCCTTATGACTTGGTCAATTTTTTGCTTGGGTCGAGATCAAAAATGGACCTTAATATAGGAGTACTTATAATTCTGGGACACACGAGGCATACACTGACCAATGTTGCTGTACTAAGCAAGCAGTGAGTTGCTCCCAGAGTTAGTCCCTTTCAGCTCTGCTAACCAGGAGCATGGATCTCGTGATAGCTACCAGAGAATGGTAAATGCCATTCCATTGCTAATTATATCACTACAGAACAGTGAGAAAAAATAATGTATTGCCCAAATGTATGTAGATATGTTTTCATGCACAACAGGTTCCTGGTTGTGGAAGCACCTTGTCCATTCCACAAGTAAAAAGAATTCAGAACTCCAACCTAAATCATAGCTTATGTCCTCCTGGAGCTTGGCAACAAGACAAGAATTAAAAAAAAAAACAACTCTAAAGCTGATCTAATCACTAATAGTGACATAATTATTATGACACAACTACAAATTTATGATAGATCTAGTCTGACAATGCTATTTTAGGACAATAGGTCAAACGAGGATGCAAAAAACCCAAGGTCTAATTCATTCCCAGTGTAAATTGGCAGTGTTCCCTTTGACTTCAATGTGAGATTTACTTGTTCACTCAAGCTCTAATTTTTAGTCAGCATCTTCTCAATATTTATGATAAAGTTGCACCAGCCTAAAAAGTACTCACTTTTAAATACAAAGCAAGAACCTTCAGAGAGTTCAGGAAAGGCATATTTTCATATAAGGGCCTTCATTTAGATAGTACATTTAGATTTACTTTTACTGGAGTAACTTTCCCATATAAAGAGAAAATTAATTAAGAAAAAAATTAACAAACTTCAGAGGCACAGCAGCAAGAGCCATCTAAAATATCAGTGTGGCTCTTTTATGTCCAGATAATCAAAAAGTAACACCCAAGGAGGAAAGAATAGAAGGAATCATTGAAATAGAGAATAAGGAGAAATAATAAACAAGCAGATATATGTAGATTCATGTAATCTGATTGTATTGTTTAAGGAACAATAATACATTCAAACATTAAATCAGAAAGAGTTGCTTCTATTTTCTTGCTTTGTGGAAAATGGGATTTTTGTTTTCATTGTGAAACAGCTATTTGAAGTCTCAGTTTTGAAACAGCAAGTCTTGCTGAGGAAGAGATTTTGAGTTGTGCTAAATTAAATACTTGAGTCGTGTTAGTGTGTAAATTGCAGTAAAACACAGAGAGATACTCCATCCTTCTGCAGCTCAAATGGTATCAGCAATGATACCCTCTGTATTACCAGAGGGATTTTGCCACAGCATAGCCCTGAAGTAAAAATGAAGAGAGAACTGAGGCAGCCAAGTGGTCCATTATGTCTTCTCAGAAGACAAAACAGTGAATGATTTATGATGAGTTCAATCAGCAAAACCCCTGTTTTAAAGCTTATCTCTATAGATACATTTTTAATGTGGTTATTGATTTACTATTTAATGATGGTTGGTTAAAAGATGAGGTCCCATGATCTGTATCCACTACTATTAAAGGATAAACGTCGACAACTTGTGGATAGGTGCTGTTTATTGACTTCCATATATTGCATAAATATCATGCCATGCATCAATGACTCAGGTCAGGGTGTGTTGCTCAAAACTCTGTATAAAAGTCAAGCAAGCAAAATTCCTGAGTCAGTATTTTATATATTAAAATATAAAAAAGGAATATAAGTTTTATAACAGCACAGGACTTGAACGGCAGTTTCTGAGCTGCCAGTTTACTTTCAATATTGATCAATTAAATTTTCATCCAGGGTAACTATTACTTCACATCAAAAAGAAAAGAAATTAACTGGGTTCCATTGTCTGAATGGCACTGTGAGCTTTTGCCACTAGAGTGTGTCAAGGCATTCGTGAGGAATAAACCTCTTCACATGCTGTATCATTCAATTCAAACTATTACCAGAGCTCTGGACAAAGACTAGTAGCTTGAACGTACCATTTTTCTGATTTCCTGCTTGACTGCTAGAATTTGTCTTAAAGATTATACTATCAAGAAAAGGTCTCACCTCATTAGTCTGCTTATGCTGTGCACAGGGATTTTTATATGGGTACTGAACACAGGCATCCAGAAACAGTCCAGCCAATTTTAGGATCCATTACACTGTGCCTATGTTTTCAGTTCAATGTCAATAAAACATCCCTTCCAGGCTAAGACTCTTACTTTGATGCAGTACAATAACCAGGCTATTTTGTACTGAAAAGTCAGCACAGCCAGTCAATGTATGTAAATCTGTCCTTTTCAGCTTCTCTCTCTGCTGGATGTCTGCAGTTGCAGTAAAATTGGGAGTGGAGGAAAGGAGGGGGGAAGGGAGCCCACATACCTATACAAAAACTGCTGAAAATCTGAAAAGATGCTGAAAATTTGTGCTGAGAATAGAAGCTCCAGCATATTTTAAAAATCCGTTTGAAGAGAAACTATAAAAGCCCCTCTCTTTGATAATAAAAATAATCAGAACTTTTGAAATTAGAAATGCCTTGGCATAAAGCATTTCCAGGATCAAACAGAGTATGTTGAAATGTACATATTTGGTAATGCTAAAAATCAGGATCTGCCTCCATACTTTTCTGAATCAAGGCTTGTCCCCTTCTCCATCTGTAAAACCGCACTGACAGCACTCCCTTTCTCTCTCTTTTTTGCTCACTTTTGTCTCTTCATATTGCAAACTCTTACTAGCTGTTTTGACTACAGAGGTTCTTGGTAAGTTTTTCACTGTCCATTATGTCATCTCCATGCTGAAGATTTTAGCTACTAGACCAACCCTAATAACTTTTCTTTGAAAGACATTAAAAACAAAACAAAAACCAAACAACATCCAAACAACTACCTATAAGAGAGAGGAATCCTACACCCAATCTATAGTCATTTACGTGCTCAAACGATGTTGTGAATGGAGACACGTAGTAGTCTTGATTTCATCACCTGTTTTACTTCTCTTAGGAAAGGTCTGATAAGCCTTTCTTGGAGACTGCAGTAGCTTTCTGAACTTCCAGAGGTTGACACTGTCAGAGTGACAATGATGACTGAGCAAAACAGCTTCTGAAATCCCTACGCATTCACCCAAGTCAGCCATATAGGATCAACGGGAGAAGAGCCACAGATCAGAAGACTCTGCCTTTCCCCAGATAAGCCTGAGAAAATGAGAGTTTGATAGGGTATCTGGAGCTCTCATCATCTGCTCTGTAACTTTAGATGAAAATTTTGAACATCATATCTATTTGAAATGAACTGATGGCTGACAAAAGAACAAGGAACAGGAAAGAAAAGAATAGGAACACAAAGTAGAAAGGAAAGATCTGTGACCAGGTCTCAGTGTGTGCTGAGCTAATGATACCTCATGCAGGTATCCCACAATCACATTAGAATTAAGGGATCCTGCTTTTCATGAACAACCTGTTGAAATTACAGATCCCTACCCACTGTATTTTTGACCCAAAAATCAGAGTACAGCACAGGCAGAGCATGCAGCAAGGCTCAAGGTCCAGCACTGGTACAGTACAGGGAGGAGCTACACCCTTACACTCAACAGTCACCTGAAAACACACAGATCACCTGAAAACTCCCAGGACAGTGTCTCATGAAGATTTCATAAACAGAATTGAGCAAGTAAAGTTTCTTCCTGTTCAATAACAAAACTAAAATGTCAGAAAGAAGGAAGTACAAATCTCAGTTCATATAGAACGTACACAATACTTTTCTTTTTTTTACAAAATAAAAACCCAGTAATTTCCATTTGGGGTAAATCTGAAATATCATATCTAATTAAAACCAAAATGTTTAGTGACTTTCTAAAAAACACAAATATTTTACTTTTCAATTTATATTAACTTGGAAGTGGAAAATGGTATTTCTGTTTCAAAGATGAAAATTCCATTTCCAGCATGTTGAGATATTTCCTTTAAAAACTAAGAAAATGTTTCATACGTATTTCAGTTGAAACTATTTTAGTTCAACCTAATCTCAAGAATGGTCCCAGTCCTTTCAAACATCTGTTATTCTAAGAATTAAAAAATCCTTCAAAATTTTTGTCCACCTCTATTCATAAATTCAAGCAACATTTTGGCCCTAGAATCTTGGGAAAAGAAATACTCAAGAGACTTTACCTTTCCATTTCCCACCACTGTGTCGCTAGCTGATATTCCTTCGTATCCTCGTGCAGCAATATCCCTACCTTCACTGTGGCAGTCCCTCATGAAACGTTTTCTAGAATTAGAGTGTGAAGGCTGGAAAGTGAACTTGCCGCTTTTATAAAGAGGGAAGAACACCCAGGAAAAGGTATTTAATTTATGTCCTGAGGCAGAATGAAGTTGATTTATGTCGGGCATTATTTTTATCTCTCCAGTCAACTAGAAGTTATGTAGCAAAGCCTGCATAGGCACAGCCATGCAGCACTGATTTGTACCAGACTGACAGGGCTTGAAAATAAAGCCAGCTTAGCAGCAGGCGGAGCTCTGCCCTTGCGAGCCCTTGGCACGGCTCTGCGGGATGGGTTTCCCCAGCCAAGCTCCCAGGGCCTGCTCTCTGCTCAGATAGGCACCACGTCAGCCCACTCTGCAGCACCTGGACAGTGCAAACCAGACTTCACTTGCAGATTGCCACAGGAATTCTGGAGACTGTTGGGTTTAGCTCCTGCATCTACCACTCCACTCATCTTCTGGCATACTGATGAGGGAAAAATGGGATGGTTATGACAGATCCCATGCTCCATTCTTCAGTCACAAACTGCCTCTAAACATCTCTAATCTGTGCTGAGAGCAGGTTATTTGAACCATGGATACCTGGGACCCTTCTCCTTCCTGTTTTTTTGGTCTGTCTCTGACACAGAGTGAATATATTCTTCCATGCCTGAGACCTCAATCCAAAGTGCATGTCCTTTCCATTGATTTCAGAAATTCTTGCATAGAACTCCAACCAAGTATCTCTGCAGAATACCATTAGGAAAACAAAGCAAATCCCCACAACTGTGAAATTACCTCTGGAAGAGAAATGTCTATTTCCTCAAGATTTTTTTCTCTGAAAAAAGCAACACATTTACTGAGCCTTTAACATGTAGATGCATGTATGCAGTTGCCTGTAAGTACGTGATCTAAAACATTAAATCTCTGCATTTAATTTTCGTGTGTAGGGAAGGAAAATCAGTAAAAAGTTTGAACAAACAAATTCTTGTGTGCTGCTTGAAATTAAAACTTTGCACCACATTTCCAGTGCTTGCCAGCAAGAACAAATTCATTATAAACTAACATTAAATTACATTTTCCTGTACCACTGGTGAACAAGCAGTGATGTGCAAGGTCATAAATAAGAAATGCAAATGAATTTGCATATTAATAAGTGTAATTATGTATCTAGCTGAATTTTAATCATCTAGTGAATGTAACTCCTAAATTACAGATTGAAAGAAACTAATGGATTCTCTCTGTCTTTTCTGTTGAGGCTACAAGTAGTGTATTGTACATTTCCTAGCACTGAAAAAGGACAATACTGTGGACAAGGAAGGAGTTCCATCCAGAGGCCAGGAAGTAGCTTGCACTTTATGATGTGCATCTTTTTATCCTTTTTCTTCTTTTAATTTTTCTAAGCAGAAATACCACAATTTAAGAGACACCGTCCCGTCCTTTGAAACAAGTAAAACTGAGGATCAGTGAGATATGTCATAAAGAAAAAGATAGTTATCAAAATAGTAGCTAAAAGGAATAGTTTAGAGCTACTCACATGCTTCAATCTCTTTAAAATTTCAAACAGCACATCTTCACAAGAGCTAAGAAGTGATTTTACACTATTTAATACAGTGTAGGGATGCAGTGGATTTATATATTTTTCTAATAAACCTGTGTCTGAGTTCTTGACATTTTGAATCAGAGCAGCAAAAAGCATTGCATGGAGTAATGCAAAATTAGAAACAAATTTTAAAATTCTTTACATGTTTTCTGCTAAACATACAGTATGCCTATATATTACACTCACAACCTTTATTCCTTTCTAGGCATGAATGTTTATGGCAACATTACTTGAGAGGGGAACAGAAAGCTTATATACCATATTACAGATACAATACATACAAATAAGGTTCTGTCAATTAAAATCCTAAAATTCGTATAAGTCCTATATAATATTTTGTTATCTATTTTTTTGTTATGAGAAGAATCTCATATCATTCCTGTGAGATAATGACATCTTATAAAGCAGATAAAATTTGCACAGCAGTTTGCAAGAAAGAACTATTTTTTAATCTCCATCTGACATAAACAAAGCTGATACTAGCAAACCTTCTGGTGAATAAATTATTAGCAATTACACCTAATTTGGGTACGATACTGTCAGAACATTTCAGCAGTAGACAAATGCAATTTGATTTGAAATTCAGTGTGTTATTAGTATTTCAATCACTGCCAATTGCATTTACTTTTTGTAATTACTGTTTCATAAGATTTAGAACAAGCATGTTTTGCTATCTGCTGCAAGATACCATACCACAAATTGAGGTGATTCAGATTAAGACTTGTCTTATAATAAGTACATTCTGAAGCCTAGACTTTAATACTTATAAATTATTCACATCTCCTCACAACTGTACCTGTTTCTTTTAAAAATAATCTTGTACGCATTTTCCCTTTTTCTCAGAGGTGGCTATTCCTCTGATTCTCTTAGTCAGGACTCATCCAGTCCAAGTACTAATTCTTTCTACCACTTTTCCTTTCCTAATTTTCTAAAAGGAATCCTAGTGACCATTGTTCTCTGATGTTGAAAGAAGTGTTTAATTTACAGCTTTCTACAAACTTTGTGGAGTGAATTCCCTTTTTCCACAAAAAGGTGGTGCAACAGGCCACCCTGTTTCACCTAGCAAATTACAAGCAAACATTAGAATAACATGTGCAATCTAATGTGTTGGTAATAAACAGAAACCTACCTAATAAGGTATGTCATGGCAATTTTTTGCACACTGATGCTGGATGATGACCAGCAGTGGCCTTGTGAGGGAGCATATGGTTGGAGAAGTCATGATGTGATATTGACTTGTGTGATTTATCCAACATTTTGAAAGCAAACTTTCTTCTGATGTCTTAACCTTAAAGTGGCTACAGTAGATAATGCCATCTGATTTTTATAAATAAAAAGTACATACACTTTCCCTTGTCATCATTTGGAGAACTAGCACAGAATTTCTCTTATTGTGCCCTTGTTTATAATAATAATTACCTCAAATATTGACAACCATAGATACATTTTAATATTAAAGGCTGTATAAACAAATAACTATATTTCTGACAGATGTTAAATGTTTTAAAATAGAAACTTTGAAGTTTTATAAGTAATAGATTTATAATGTATCAGTTTGGAAAAAGCCAGAACAAACCCACCAAACAAAAAACCCTCAACAAATCTCCAAACTTGGATTTATCTTTCAAGGAAAAAAGGTTATATGTAGCATAATTAGCAGGCATGGCTTATTTCCTTAATTATCTCCCACTTCCTTGAAATGTAGAATTATATATGATGTGAATGTATGAATACAAGAGTTCATACTTCTCACTTCATACATCACAGAACAAGTTTCCTGCATTGTCCTCATGAGGCCCATAAGAATTGAAGGTCTGCATTAAGGCAATAATTGTAATCAAACCACATTATTCACCCAGCAATTCACAGGGCTCAGGAAGGAGTTAGTTTTCCTGAAGCACAATCAGTTTCTCTGATACACATTTAATTTTTATCTGTTGGATTTAGGTTGAGTATTTCTCACCTCCCTCTGAAGCATCATCTCAGCCTTATTGTCTCGACATACATCCAAATTCTATCCACACAGATCAAATCAGAAGTTAAATCAGACAGTACCAAGACTTTTAAAATTAAAAGCAATGTAATTCAGCTAGGCATAAATCATAGTCTTCCATTGGCAGCTATGCAATTTCTAAAGCTCATCTGGTAATTCTTGTCCCAAAGCAGAAAGACAAAATTTTATCTTCATTTAACAGTTTCTCAAATAATTGCCCACATTTTTCTACAAGCTTAGTATAGTACAAATGGCTTTTCTGATATTTTGATTAATTTTTCCCTAGTAGTAGCAACTAAATAATTGAACTAGAAAAGTGTATGATTATTTTACAGAATTCTATTTTGGTTAATATATTTCTAGTCTTCATGACCATTTTCATGACTGTGCAGTATGTCCCTCACCCTCCACAATCCTGAGACCTTTCCATCTCTACTTCCTCCCTCCTCTGCCCTTTTTGGTTTTACAGCACTTTTTCTCAAGCCCATAGCCTAGGTCTCTAATAGAGTCCACCTGACGGCAAACTGCATCTTCAGACCTCTGAGTGAAATAAAATATGAGCAAATCTGATGTTGTTTTTTGCCCCTCCTGATCAGCATGACAACACAGTCAATGGCAACACAATTATGTTAGAGTCTTGGCTGTTGCTAAGGAGAAGGGAGCATGGAAAAATGTGGGAGCAATGTCACTTTAAAATCTGCATGCACACAAGGTATTTCATACATCTCCTTACCTCGATACTGGGAATAGGAATATGGTATTATAACAACAATAATATATTTCATATGGCATTATTTCTCTGCTCCTTGGATATCCAAGGAGGGCTACCCAAGGGCTCAGTATTTATACAGAAGATAACTATCTTCTTCACTCCATCAGTGTTATTTATATGATGTAAGATTTGGGGACATAAGAATTTAGCATTTTTTGTGCTGACAGCACTTAGAACAGTCTTAACTTGGTCTACTTCTCATCCTTTTTCTATTTATGTTCTTGGTGCAGGTAGTACAAAGCAAAGGATTTTATTTATCCCCCTTCTCCTTCTCTGCAAATTCTCTATGCTGTTCTCTTGACTTTGTTCTCAGCATCTCTTACTTCCCTCTCTGCCTGGCAGACAAGGCCACCTTTGGGACCCTGTGCTATTAGCGTCATCACAGGGCAGAGGTTCGGTTCATGGAGGAGCTGTTTCCTGCCTGGCTGTGAGCTGTATGCTAATGTGACAGGCTGGCAAGTATTTGAGAAAGTAACTTCTAGCAAAATAACTGTCCTGAATGGTATTTGTCATATGTAAAACCACATATCTATCAACAACAACAACAAAAAAAAACAACAAAATTCAACTCTAATACATATTTCAAATGAGATGCCCACAGGCACTTAAAACATGAGTACATGTCAGTAGCCATATGTGCTGTAATGCTTTGCTTTATACACAGACCCAGCATAATCCTTTCATGCACCATGTATCTAATCTCTATTCTCTGCTTTGGAAACAAGATTAATCTCAAACTTTCAGAATTAATTCAAAGGCATTAACTAGCTTTCAAATCTTCATCATTTTGGCAACCAAGTAGTTAAACAATATGGCAAATGACCAAATCATTTGTGGTACCACTTAATTTCAGGTTCTTTAAAGCCCTGCAGCTGAACCACAGCTGGGTACTTCATGCAGAATTTTATCTTTTGGAAGAATGTTACTTTTAAATACTTAATAATTATGAATTCATTTGCCATTTATTTTATAAGCAGGGGATCATAATGAACTCATCTGTTATTCATGTGAATGTCAAATGTGTTCCCATGGGAGTTTTATTCTAATTTACTATTACTTAGTAGATTCATTAAATAAAATGTTATCCATTTTTTACTCTGAACATGTATGCTTGGTAATTGTTCATCAAAGGGCAAATGTAATATTTTTCTTTGATAACTTTCAGTTCAGATTTAACTAGAAAGAGAACTAATTTTAGAGTAATGTACTTCTAGAAACAGAAGTAGATTTGATAAGCTGTGAGTCTTCCATTTAAAATGCAATGAATGAGATTATAATAAGATAGTATTTTTAAAAGTAGATGTATTATACTATAAGCATTCATGCTTGAACTACATGGATTTAACATAATAAGACAAGCCATATCCAATAGATATTGTTTAATGATAGTTCAATGAAAGACATATTTCAGTATTCCTCAACAGTTTCCAGGAAGCTGTTCTATTGCAATAGAAAATGTAGAGGTGAGAGACTTACAGGTCATGGCAGAATCTGAATGTGATGACACTGGACATCTGGACTTGGATCTGTGAAAACAACCATGAAGTAAGCAATAGAAAAACAGAGAATTCAAACTCTTATGTGATTTTTTAAAATAGTTAAACATATAGGATTTGTTATTAAATTATTTTCAAATTTCTTCTATTTTCCTAACCTAAACTGAGCATTTATTTCTGTGCCTTAGATCTGACATGATGTGCTAGGATTCTCCACAATTGTGTTACAGGGATATGTCCAATCTTGAAATGCTCTTTAGAAATGCTAATCAAAACAAATGAATTATTACTGAGCTGCAGTTTAAAGGGAGATGGTAATAAACCCAGAACATGTAATTGGAGCCTGTAGATCAAAATACTTACAGATTTACTCTAAAATACAGAAGGAGAGATGCTCTTTTTATTTTCATTTGAAGTAACAAGGATATGTTTTTAGTATTAAGAATGGAAATAATGATTTCCTCAAATCATATGTATGGTATTTAAATCAAAAATATGTTATTATTGTGCAATCTCTGGCAGTCAGTAGATTATTAGAATATTAACCATGAAGAAACCACTGAGAAAAAAAAAACATGCAAATCAAAGCTCAGATACAAGTCTTGATGATCACAGATATTTTCAGATGTTAAAAAACTGTAACTTCACCTTTTATAATGGTTAGCAGGAAACATAAGGAACAGTGCTTCCTGAATGCTATGACTTCTTTCATAGTTCAAGAAATAGTATTTATTTTAATCTTCTAAAATATCTTTTACTTTATTGAAATAATAATCACGTTAAAAACAAAAGGTCTACTTGCTGTAATGGCAGACTGAGTTACATGGATAATGTGAAAAAGGCATATGAGAATTAGTGAATGAAAGGAAGAGTGCACAAGAGAGGTAAGACTTTTGAAATTTGCATGTTTATCAGCTGCTTTTTATTTACAATTAATGCAATGTGTTTATTTTATACATTAAACAACTATTACAGAAATTATCACCACCAGCAGGCAGCCTGAAGGCCCCTCCCTAGAGTGAGAATACAAATGTGGGGGATAACAAAAATGGGAAGACATAAAGTTTTGTGGGGATGGATATTGATCTATAAAAATATCACTTTCCTTGAAAACAGAGGATGGCTCAGGAGACCTAGAAACTGAAAAATCATTCATCAATTTACAAGGGGACCTACCGGTTTAGAAGGCCTGGGTTTGAATCCATCACTCTGTAACAGTGAAATTCTATTCACTGCACTGGAGTAATTTGATTTATACATGTCTGAAAGGAGAACTGACTTATGCAATAAAAAGAAATGAGAAAATATGTTGGAGAACTTGAATTCTACAGAAAGGAAGCAATAAAACTAATGAAAATGTAGCCATGAATAAGTGAGGCCCCAAATTCTACCAGTTCCAACTAATCCAATTTTATTCAGAAACTTGCAGGAAACTTTGGGGTTCAGGATTGCTAGTCCCCTCTAAAGCCATAAAGGTAAAAGAGTTAGGATTTGGTACATATGAGTTGTTTGGCTTTTCCTACCCACTTGAAAGAAAAGAAGAATTTGAAGGATTGAATATGTGAAAGCAGATAGGTGTGATGGTGAGCCTGAACGTTGGCCACACTGGGGCTGCCCTGATGAAGTGCCAGTGAGGAAAGGGAACAACTGCAATGACAAGGGCTTTTCTGGAGCCCTGCTGGCTTTTTGCCACAGAGGGTAACAGCTGCTCTTAACTAAAATTCAATTTATATCAGGTCTCTTTTAAGACAATGTATTGAGTGGTTTTAGCAGTTCACAGTGCTGAAGGACCACCACCTTTATGGCAAAACACTGGCATTTGTCAGCTTTTACTTTACACAGAAAAAGAGAGAACTGAAACAAAGTGACATAAGTGGTGATTTCATCAAACCAGTCACAGAAATGAGGATCAACATATCATTCAGTGTGACATGTAGAGATCAGAAGCACTTGAAGATGTAAGGGTAAGTAATCTAGGCATTGAGTATAAGGAATGCTGATACTTCTAGTACAGTTGATAAATAGCAATGTATTACAATACCAAATATGGAAAAATACTTGAGTGCACCACTTGCATATTTTTAGAAGCTGCAATAGTCTACTAATGAACACTTTCAAAACAACATCCAAAATAAATTAAACCCATCCAATATCAAGTGACTAGATGTTTCCACCTGGAACAGTGGAAGTATTCCTTGGCCAATCTTAAGATTCACAGATTATTTTATAGAACTGAGAATGGTAAAGGGTAGCAGAAGGATCCACTGTGTTTTCACTGCTCATAAAGGTTAAAGAAAAAAGTTCTGCAGTCTTTGGAGAAAAGAACAATATATCTCATTTATCTGAAAGGAACAGAGAGATGCTATCTAAACAGTGTAATATACCAGAGCAAGGGAGCATGAACCTGTTGAGCTAAGAACTGGACATTAGAGGAATGGAGGTGGAATTCCTTAACACCAAAAGCTAGATAATGTGCAAAAAGACAGCAAAAGCAGCAGCCAGAAGAAACCAAATCATTTCACAAGAAAATTAAATAACACCTGAAAAGGAAGCTCAACACAGTCTCATATCAAAAGGAAGATCAGAATTTATGCCTGTTGGCTTCCTTACATGGGAGCATTTCGGTCATCCTCATCAATTAACATAGTTAATAACAATTGGTATTGTTAACATTCATCTCTTTTCTGAAACTGCTGCTCCTTTCATTAACTAAATTTATATGAAAGTTTCATTTTGGTATTTTTACATGAGATATAAAATCAAATGCTGGCCCCTTGGGATGGCTAAAGGTTTAGTGCAACTCTTAGGAATGAACAGGCTTGTAATTGTGGCGTTCTGATCAGATTTTAATTCTTAGCAAAACATCACCATACATTTTATCTTCCTAATCCATTCACACACTTGGAAATTAATGATTCCATTTTTTTCCTAATATACCTCAATTGTTGTGTCCTATTTGACTGTTGCTGAGGTTCATTAGTGGTGTCTGTATAACTGCACTGGATAAACAGACACTAATACTGTTCTATTTAACTTACAACTCTTAAAGCTCTGACTCTTCAGAATTGAGAAATGCTATTAATACAAAAGGTTCTCCACAGCAGTGGCAAACATTTTGTGAAGGAGACCAACTACAAAGAGCCATGTCAAAAAATATATCCTAAGGCTTATTATTAATGTATCAGCTAATGTAAATCACTGTAGCTCCACTGACCTCAATGAAGCTATAGTGAATTCATATTGAGAATACAGCTACATAAACTACATCTCCTTTTATCACTGTACAATGGAAAAATACATCAAAAAAGGACAGGATATGGCATTAACATAATACTTGAGGAACATTGCAGCTCACAGAATTATTTGAAAAGAATTCTATTAAAAAGCTACTACCAGTCTCACCTTCCATTTATTACAAGTGCTTTGAACTTTAGTTTTTTAATTAAATAATTTTTCTGACTCCATTGACACACTTAATACTTTTATCTCTGGTTCAGAAATTGTTCAGTCCTAGATTATTTACTGTGACAAATAACATTCTAGAATGCATGGTGATTTTTTGGTTTATTTGTTTTAGAGGGTTTATTTAGTGGGGTGTTTGTTTGTTTTGTTGTGTTTTTTAAATGCCCAGACTAATGCTTAATTTTGCAGTGCAAGCTCAGATGGTTTAACAGGACCAAACTCTAAATTCACATCAGAGTGAAAAATGCCTGTAAAACAACGCAAATTTTAAAATAATACAGATTGGATTCACAGTATGGTAAAATTATTGCATAGCCCAAAATATGAAACAGGACCAGGATTCCGGTAAAATAACATGTGAGGACCTGCTGGCTGTTATCACATCTGGAGATGATTTTTTGTACAAGATTTTTAGAAGAAAGTTCAATAGGGGTTTGATATATGGAACAATAGCAGGATATGGCCTCTAACTGGTAGGAACAATTGCTGTTCTCAGACAAGTACAAGTTAACTTTCATTAACTTTGTTAGATTTTGTGTACACTTTCTGGCCTAGATTCAGGGCTGCATCTAATTTCTCCTGGAGACAGCTAAGATACAGAGTGAAGTAGTGAAGAACAGTAAATATTCTGTCTAAGCAGAATATACTGAGGAAAACTCACATGAGCTTCAAGAGTGTGACAGACCAGTTTGGGAATAATGTGAGAAAGTAATACAGCCAAACCCACTTTCTTTCCAGCTATACCTTTGATGCCTTTTAGGCTGCAGACCAAGGGAAGAGTTGCCAAGACTGGCTCTAAAGTGGGTGGAAACTCCTCAGACCAAAGGAATTTTCAGCATGTAAATAAATCTTCCAGCTTTATGGCAGGCCCATCCAAAAAAACTCATTATGAGGGGAAGATAGAAAGACATTGAATTTTGGAAGATGTACGTACAGACTTTTCTCTAGAATAGTAACTAAAAACTCCATAGATATGCTAGCTGTTTACATAGTTCAAATCTTGAAGAGGCTTTTATTTTTTTTAACATAATTATTTGTAGTATAATATTTCCTTCAGTTCTCAGAAAGTGGAATATTCTGTATTTTGAAAAGAGGACTTTGTTTCCCTTTCCTCATTGCCTGCCTTTGACTTTTCTACAGTCCCAAGCATAAATGAATCTCCTTCCCATTCAAGGCCCTTTATCTTTCCTTGACTGGTTTTCTTCATCTATTATTTAAAATTCAAACGTTTCTGTGATCTCTGACATTTTCCCCATAAATATGTGAAATGCTGCTTTAGGCTGCATCTTCTAATTTTTCACCAGCACTGTTTAATTTGCTCAAGGCCTTTAATTCTCAATTTTGTGTAGCCACTCCAAGAGGCCAACACAGATTTTTGTGCAGCCCTCAGATAAATCACACTGGAGAATTGATTTAGCTGAAAAATAATTGAGGGAAAAGAGTGTTTTTAAACTCCATCTTCTGCCTCACATCTGCACAAACAACTGCATGAACACAACAGAATGGGTGGAGGAGGAAAGAGAACAATTAGCTGAGGTAGAGCTGCTTAAACCAACATTACTACTCCTGCAGGAGTGTACATGGAGCCAAACAGCCCAAATGTGCTATTTTAAGTACCCTTTTAAATCCCTCACCTGTTCCAGTGCCTATTATAAGAATTGATACTAATAAGGCAAGGATTATATCACTCCTGCTTACTGATGGAGCCAAATTTTGGCTCATTGTTTCCTTGTTCTGGTGATTTGTCTTCTAATTAGATTGTAGGAAACATAATGGGAAAACATAAATGATCTTTTGGCCCACTTGACAACAATCTGACTTCTACTACAGTCAGTGTAAATTTTACCTCATATTCAAAAGGAATTAGATCGTGTCTGTTAGGATATTATTTCCTTGAGATACTAATCATGCTGATTATTTTGTTTAAAAAGGGCAATCCTTCAGAGCAGATTCAGATCACTGAAAAATATCTTTCTGCAAATTATTTTGTGTTTCCTATAATAATCTACAGATATTTTCAAGAATTATGAGCTGTGCTTTTTAATTAAAACATTAATTTTGATCTGTTACTTGTAACAAGTGATTTTTCTGAAATCACTGGGGCTGTAGAACATGAGGTAAGCAATAGTGCTAAACAGTTGAAGTCATAGTTAAGAGCTCCATCACTCCTAAATTGTATTGACCTAATTGCACAACCATTCTGATTCTGTCGATACTGCTAAAGAGCTTGTTTTTCATCTGGAGTTCACTTGGGACGTTTGACTACATATGAGGCACAGCACCATCATCAACCAACAGGAAAGAATCTGCTAAAGTTGGCAGAGTATAGAAGTACTTTAAGGAACTGAACACAAAGTTTCTTGTAGTAAGAAATGTAAAAGTCCATAATACTTAACTGAAGCAAAGGACCAATCAAACACATGTTGCAGTTAAGCAAAACCATATGATCCAAAGAATAAATGCCCCTTCAAATAGAAATGGAAAATTTCCACTGAGCTATGAAGAACATTCTGAGAGTCTGCAGTTCTCTCTACTTCAAGATATTTAGGAATACAGTTATGTCCTCCTGATTCCACTAGTTTCCAGAGTTTTGTTTGCATATTTGTATATTTGTATATTTGTTGTTGTCTTTAGAAATTTGACATGCATTACATGCAGTGAGGTAAAATAGGAGCACAACTATCTGCAAATACAGCAAAGAACATCAACAGAAGTGGAAAAAGTAGGGTGTTTCTAATGATTAAGTAATACTTAGTTCACCCTTTGATTCATGGACCACTGCAATACAATATTTAATCAAGAAGTTATCACTGTTTGTTATCTTGATAATTCACTATTCATAGACTTGATATTGGATAAGGATATCAATCCTAGCTCTGAGTCTTACAATAAACCTTCCAAATACCTGTTCCAGTGGAGTGAACAATTATTTCTGTCTGTATCGTAAGCTTTTGCAGTTACTGAATATTTTTATAAATATTGGTGTTAAATAATATAGGATGTTAAAAAATGAGAAAAAGAATTCAATACCTGAAGAAACTATTTCCCCAAAAGCAACAGAAGGTGTCACTGCTAACTGATTTTAAACAAATGAATCCCTAAGTAGAAAACACTTTGTTTTGAAACTTAAAAGTTGTTCAAGACCGTAATTGGGTTCCCTTCTCAAGTATTCACCAGCTCCAAACATAAATATTAATTTAAAAATGGAAAAGACTGCTTCACACAGTCTAATTCTCCTTTCTGTTTGCTATTATTCCCTGCAGCTGTTTTACTTCAGCCTATGATTCACAGTCAAAGCAAGAGGAGTTTAGGCCAGTATTTGGACATTTGCCAAAGGGCCTTTTAACCCATTAGTATTAGAGATCTAGTAATTGAGGATTTTCTCTTCAAGTCCATCATTTAAGATGCAGCCAAAATTAATATAATGAGGATGTTGGAGAAACTACTTCCACCAAGAAATGTAAAACTGAGTCTCTAAGTAGTTTGAGACTGAAATCTTTCTGTATACTGCATTTCAGCTTTGTGTAATGGCTGTCTCTCTAAACTTGGGGTATTATTTTAACTCTGCGTGGCAGTCCTCACCCTCTTGTCTTCCTTGATACTGTAGTGTTGCTATTCTATGTTAAACAGCTGTTATTTCCCATGCCAGAGATGGTTGCATAACACCGAGGAGTGAGGTGTTATTTTCTAAATATACATAAAGATTTTGAAGTACTTTATGGCTGTTTGCAAGTCTCTCCATCCATTCAGATATATCCATATATGAGGCTAATGTAAAACAGTAATATAAACCACATTTCCCCTCCTTAATAAGCTTAATTTTTGGTTTCTGGAGAACAGCAGCAACTCATAGCCTTTTTCTTCTGGACTTCCCTTCCCTAGAGGTCCCTCTCGGGCTGCCAGCACCCAGGGCCGTGGTCTCACCGGGTCACGGCTGCTGGCTCTGCAGCTGCGGATCTACGCTCCGAGCTGCTATTTACTGGTTGTGAAGTAATTGCTAAAACTGTAATTAAAAAAAGAAATATATATATACATCTATAGTCCGTGGCTTTTAGCCATCACGACTGCATGATTAATAGCTGCAACCAAGCACTCTCTCCAGGCTCCCAGCCTGGCGGCTCCAACACAGAAGGAGGCATTTCAGGTCACTTGAATTATTTAGCGCGGTGTTTTTAACCATCTCAAGGGCTTTGCTCCTGCCGTGCGGCGCCTGCAGAGCTCGGGTTTGTGGGTTATTTTTTTATTTCTTTTTTTTTTTATGCGCGGTGTGTAGTTGCTCCACTTTCATGGCAGAAGGAGGAGATAAAGCGCGGAGGGAAAACGAGAGGAACAGCTCCGTGTCTGTAGGGGAGGGGAAAGGCGGCCGCCACACCTGCGGGCCGCGCTGCCCCCTCAGGCCCGGCCCCGGCCGCCAGGGCCGCTCACTGGGTCGCTCTAACGCAGCTTTCTCTATCTCTTCTTACTCCCCCTCCCTGCCGATCCTCCTCTCCCTCCCGCTCCTCATTCATCCTCCCCTCTCCTGCCCCCTCCCCGTGCAGGCGAAGCGGGCGCGGCAGGAGGCGGAGCAGGCCGCCGCACGTCCCCCGGCCGGTCGGCCGGCCCCCCCGCCATGGGTCGGAAGCGCTGCGTGGGGGGAGACGGCTCCAAGATGGCGGCGGGTTGCTGCGGGGTGAAGAAGCAGAAACTCTCCAGCTCCCCTCCCTCGGGCTCGGCCGGCCCGGGTGGCGGCGGCGGCTCCCACTGCGGCGGGGCGGCGGCGGCGGCGGCG
>VZTT01045224.1:23320-34354 GCA_013400855.1 Buphagus erythrorhynchus
GGCGCCCCCGCTCCCCTGGAGCCGCGCTGCCCTCCCGCGCAGGGCTCGCCCCGGGGAGCGCCGCGCTGCCCGCCAACTCGGTGACCCCTCCCTGGCCCTTCTTGGCCCGTCGCGCCAGGGGCTCTCTGGTGGCATCTCCCCCGTGATCCCTCACACCCCCTAGCAGCGCCCTGCTCCGAGCGGCCGCCTTTGTGGCGGTCTCCGCGCCCCGGGTTCCGCGGTTACCTCCGGCCGCCGTGCTCCGTGGGCAGTGCCCTCTCCCCGCTCATGGGCTGTGTTCAGCACCGCCCGAGTAGCCCGCTCCCCCACCGCTCGTTTCACTAGTAGTCCTTACTGGGACCCTTCATTAGGCAGCCTCTTGGTGTCCATGTATTCCACATGAGTGCGGGCCTCTCCTTCTCCAATGTTGGATGGTGAGTACCCAGTGTAAGAGCCCTGTCGTGCGAGTACCAGATTTGTGAACACTGGTGTACCTGTACATTCCCTGTGCCAGGCACTTGTAACGCTGCTTTGGTCTCATATCGTGCACAGTCCTTGCTTTGTAATGACTCCTGAATGACCCAGTGTTAGACATCCCGAGTCCCTGAGTAATCCACCACATCAAATTCCCAGAGTTTTGGACAGATTACATAAATACCTGCTACTCTCATGCTCCCTCTGCCTCCTCAAACTTCCTTGCAAGAGTGTCCAACAAGGGCCTGTTTTATTCCCATCCCTGGCCACTCTTTTCAGTGTTTGTCTTGAACCCTGTGCCCCACCGCCTTCAGAAGTGACCTGCCAGGATGGTGTTGTCCAGCATGTCAGTGCCTGCAGCCTGCCTGTGCCAGGGAGCTGGGCATGCTGCTGCAGATAGAGCTCAGGCACTTCAGGGAGTAGCTTCTCTCTGACAGGCAGTTACTTCCTCTCAGCTGAGATAAGTTACCGAGTTGCTGCATGATCCAAGTCTGTTTGATTGCAGAGTTAACGTAAGGGGTTGTTGAAATTGAGTTTCCACTGGTTTACTTTGCTTTTAAATGGAATGGAACTCATGGGGTGAGTTTCCATGCTCCAGCTGAGACTCGACCGTGTTGGTCCACCAGAGTGCATGTCACTTTTTCCCTCTTATGTATAGCATGACTATTAAGTTTGTGAGAGCCTGTGCTTTCTCAGTACTTAATGAATACAGATTTTTCGTGTATGTCCTGGACCCTCGTGCACCTTCACCAATGCAAACAGTTATCGTACAGTCTGTTTCATTAATGAGATGTAATGTATGCTTCTTGGTGTTTGAAAATGCAGTGTATTAATAATCTTGTTTGTAGTCCTTGCTGTTTTAACACCCAGGATATATACATCTCTTGCATACTTTCAGCTGCTGTCATGACAACCCAGTTCTGTGGATTCCTACTTAACCTGCCACCCCAGCGAGTCTTCCCTATATGCTCTTCATAACTCCTGTGTGATTTCATCAGGGTACCAATAATGAAAGGAGGGCAGGGAGACTCCACTGTGAGTTTCTTTACCCAGGTCTTTTGAAAATCCATGTCTGTCCTTTTGTAGATACCAGCTGCTGCTCTGAGTAGCCATTTTGCTGTGCATTGTCCTGTGTCTGTTCTCCGTGCCAGACCACTATAGGTTGCAACATCAGCTTTGTGCTGTTTCACTCTTTCATTGCTGTAAGAGAGTTGAATTCTATTTGTGTCTCTGTAACAATATTACCTTGGTGTTACGGCTTTTTGTCTCTATTGCAGAATGTTTTGTTGAACAGATTAGTTCTACTGTCTGTTTTATTAGTGGAGGAAACTGAGGTAGGGGTGAAGATCTCAGCACTGATATGTTTTCCAGTAAGCACTTCGATTCCTCTTAGTAAGAGGTAGATCACTTTTTTCCTCCCGCTTCTTACTTTAACAACAACACAATTGCAAACTAAGTGAAATTATTTGAATTTTTCTGAAATTCATATATGTTCTTCAGATTTAGTTGCTAGACCTGGTGAAAAGTTGCTGCATCAACTTCTGAACTTCTAGACTTCAGAAAGTGGCACTGTCATTAAAATTATGTAAATTCTGTTTATTCCCATGCTTGTGCTAGCATGCATGGTTGTATAGATCAGGAAATGATCTGACAATTAACTTTATATTTTTCCCTGATCGGTTACAGAGTTTGGTCCTCTCTGGATCATTGCATGACTTCACAAACATTTGTACCTGCACAAGTGTGAGGAGGGAATAAGCAGACAGATGGCAGAACTGCTGCTTTCAGCAGCCTTGTGAGCTGATTATGTTTGTGCAGTTTGGGATGCAACTTCGAAAAAGTTGTTCAGTATTACATGTAGAATTTTAAGTCGGTGAGCAAATTGCTCCTGTTAAGTGTTCAGAGGTAGCATGATTTCTAGCATTCACAATATTTGCAGGCAGTCTTATTGACAGCTGGGTAACTCACAAAGGTAAGGTGTTGACTTTGAAGCTAGGCTTCATCCTGTAACAGAAAAAAAAACCTGAATGAGAAGTGGTGTTTTTCAGTGAATGTGTATTGCAGCTTTCTGCCTCGAATTCATTTGGATTTTTTGTCCATAGAGTGAAATATCTCGTCTAAGAGAAGCAGCCTAAAATAAGGGTTTGTATGTAAATTATATAATTTTTTTTTAAAGTTATGTTAATTACAGGGAGGATGAAAGACCTGTGATCAGGTATCCTCATACAAACATGACTCATATTCCTTGCAGGTCTTTGAACAATGAAACTGGGCATGATCAAAGAAAAGCAGGTGGCTGAATCACTTGGACAAGGGATTCTGGCATGTTGTCATTAGAACAAAACCTGCTTTTGACACCTCTGGATTTTTCTGACTTTCTGATTCCGAGATGAGGACAGTGTCAGGGCAGCAAATTCTAGGCAGTAGGAATGAGTCAAAAAGCTTGTTTTGAAAAGGTGCACGTTTTGAACTCCTGGGCAGCCTGTTCATGGATGAAATAGTTGGCATTTTCCTATCTCTGGAGTTCCTAAATCACAGAGAATAGGGTGTCGAAGGTATTGCTAGGGAGGTGTTGGGCTGGAGAGGGTGGTGACTCATGGAGTTAAAAGAAGATTGCTGGAAGACGAAGTCTCTCCAGTGGTATATTGTTGAGAATAGGCTGAGCAAGTGCTTCCAGCCATGGACTTCATCTCCTCCTGTAGGCTCCATGGACCTGCTGACATTTTATTCTGTCACTCTTAATTGAAGAACTTTCTCATACCTTTAATATCTCTTCACTTTGGGTTGCTCTCTAAGCCACCCTTCACCTTCTTTGCAGGATATGTCCTGCAGGGCCTGTGCGTTGCTTCCACCAATGTGGTGGCTCTCAAACTACAGGTGCAGAAGGCATGTAGAAATTATCCTGGTGGTGTGAACACTGATACAAAATTTGAAAATTGCTGACCCAGATGAAATTGTCTCTTGGACAAAGTGTAATTTAGACTCTGTTTTTGAGACTCAGTTTTGATGAATATGTTATAGAACACTGAACTTGTTTAAAAGCAGGTTTTTTGGAAGTGTCCATAGAAATAATTGTAAGGGGATGCAGGAAGAGTTGTAGAAGCATTTTAGCCCACTCATTTATGGGGAAGGAAAATGGAGTAGCCTTTTTTTCCTGTGTTTCTTGCCTTTCTGACAAATAACTTCTATCCTTTTATTGCTTTTCTGATTTGGTCTTGTGCAATACACAAGATGGGCCATCATGATTAGTGGAAACAATACCATGTCCGGCCTTCCATTGTGGAAGTGGAAAGGAAGTGTCTACTAGCATGAAAGGGCTCAAGGTTCACACTGCTGCTCTCTGCTGTTTCCCTTCTAGTAGGAAAGTGTTTGAGTGGAAGTGCCAGAAGGTTGTGACAAGAGAGGGAGGGTAAGTGTGTGAAGAAAAGTTCAGTTGAAGCTCTGCTGTGGGGAATGAGGAGGACTTTTTTTCTTAGAATCTCACGTTTCTGCTCACTGTAATGATTTCCCTTGGCACATAGAAACCACTTTTCTGAGTTTTTCTCATGCACATTGTCTGCTTCAAGCTCTTCATCTTGCCTACTTAATTTTAATATCAACATCTTTGTGGAGAAGACATTTTCTGGCAGTTCATCAGGTTAACTCTTTTGCCAGTCGTTTGCTTTTTGTAGTCCCTTCTTGAAGGTTTCCTGCTAGTAAGCAGGATTATTTTAGTGGTGACCACCTGTACTTGATACAATTTGTAAGGGGAATAATTTAGTTCTGCCCCTGTCATCTGGTACTTGGTAACCAAGAACACAAGTTTGCAGCTGGAATAATGATGGGGCCTGTGCCCTACTTCCCATCTGTCTGAACAGCTCTTTGGAAATTGTATTCAAATGCCTAGATGAAGACTGGCGCACATCTTCCTCATCTGTCAGGGGATTGCCTCTGTGCCAGAGGCAATAGGTGCTGCCTGTAGCTGACCTCTGTACCTGTCGTGGTTCTGATGCTTTAGGGAAGCTGACAGCCCTGTGCACGTGTGGAAGTGTTGCTAGCTACCACGTTCTTTGCCACAGGAATAATCTGTATGGCTTGACCATCTTCTGTGATTGAAGACCTGTGACTGAAGATTAAAGACTTAGCTCAAAAATTTATCTGTTCCTTTCTTCATTGATGACTTGTGGTATTTTGCAACAACTGTTTGTTTGGCTACAGGACAGAGATGCAGATCTGCGGCCATGTTGATGTGCCTGACTTTTGTATTTCATTGTGTTCTCAGATCTAAGATCTGTTAATTTACATAATCTGAAAGGGTATGGAGTAGCAGTACTACACTACCTTAATATTTTGTTAGTGAAATTTGGAAACATTTCAATTCAATGCAGCTTAAAAATAGGTAGAGATAGATAGTCTTGTGCCCATTAGTTTTCTCACTCAAGGAAAGTTGTGATTCTACTCAAAGTGAGTGTAACTTAACCATGTAGTAAAGAAACAGTTCTAGGGTTACTGGATATCCAGGATTTTTCTTAGTTACTATGTCTTGGTAAAGTGTTGGTAATGGTGGAGAATTGCTGGTAATTTAGATTGAAATAGCTTAAAATCTTCCTGTACAGCCCCAAAGCTGATTTTTTCCTGCAGTGTTAACTGTCCGATGCTTTCTGTTAAGGCATTGAAGAGAGATGAGACTTGTCTGTAGGTGTGTACATATGCTTACAAATACACGTGTAGAAAAATGTTATGGCTTGCAGCTGGTAGGATTTAATGCTTTTCTCAATTTCTTGTTTTTTGGCTGCAGCCCGACCTCCTGCTTTAGTCTCTATAATTTCCTGTAATGTTGGAACATTGCTCTTAATTACTTGCTTGCTTTGGTATATGCTTCTTTACAAGCTTTTCTTTGAAACTTTGTCTGGAAACCTAGAATTTCATACTGCTTTAAAAAACCCAGCAGTGTTCTTTCTCTGCAATCCCTACACGGAATTGAGCTCTACCTATTGTCATTACTGCTCTTGATGCCAGGAATATGAAATTTTGGTTTTTTTCTGCAGGACTTGGTTGTATGGCAGTGGAGACTTACACTGTTTTATGGCAGACTTGGTAACAATTTGTATTTATTGTTACACTCCAGTATTACACAGCAGCTATAATGATTGCTTGGTCGTGGCCAAAGATCAACCAGGAAACACACAGGGAAGTGCTCTTTCATGTCTGTGTGTCTGTCTGACTTCATTCTGGTTTTCATGTGTATGTCACGTGGATTTGTATAAGGTTCAGTATTTTCTTCTGAATTAACAGAATTCAGAATTAACAGGGTGTATTGGTCTTTACTGTTGAATGTTAGATGTTGGAATATGAAGTGGTGGCTCTTTCAGAGTGGCATTCTGTGGTAGATGCTTTGAAAATATAGTGCAGTAGAGAATGTGTATTTTGGCTGGCATTGGCAGTGCTCAGCAGGGAATTCCCAGCATATTTGAAAGCAGTTCTGGTGAATGCATCTTGGTGCAGCAGAGAGGCAGAAGGGATAAGGTTGCATGACTTCAGAAAGAAGTTGCCTTTGCCAGTAGGTTCATCCTCTGATATGATTGGTGAACTGAGAAAATAATGCTATGATAAACTCCAAATTAGGTTATCTGTAATTTGAGGACTTTTTCCTTCATAAGTTCATTTTAGTGAGCTGTTCTTATGTGCAGATGAGGTAGTTCCTATTAGTACAGGAAGTCAAATAATTGACAGTCTTAAGAATAGACCCTGGTTTTGTTTCTTTAGCTAAAAGCAGTCATCACAAAGCTATACTAAGTGCTCTGATTCTCTGCAGTACTAGTTCTGTGGAAGTTAATTGTTTTCATACTCCTTGTAGGATGAAGAGGAGTCAGCAATCACCTCTCCTTGTGCCATCAGTCTAGTCATTAATTTTATTGCCTTCTTTGGTTTAGTTGCATTCATGCTGTTTGTCGTATTTTCTTTATTCTATTTTGTGCTTTATGTTCCTGCTAAAGATTTTCATGGAAATTCAAATTTCAACATTATTTTTGACATTTAAACTCTCTGACTGTCAGAAAAATATATTTTCTGTCTAGCTTTGGTTTACTTCACACTTACATCTAACTTCAATATTTATTTGCTAGAAATTGTTGAGATGTTAATGGTTTAAGAATGCAAATGTTTTATTTGGAGCTGCTAAAAGAGTATGCAGCTCTGCCGTCTCTTCAGTTGTGAGCTAGAACACTAAAACAAGAGAAATTTAATGTTGGCACTTTTTGGTCGCTGACAGTTAAGAGATAACCAGAAAATAAAAGTTTAGAACCCTGGGCTAGTTCATTTTGCTTAGTTTACAGATCTAGACTGTGACCAGTCAATGAATGAAACATAATCTTTAGTTTTAGGTTCTCTCAAAACTCATGCCATGATTAATGGAACAAGCTCAGTATGTAAGCTGTCTATTTTTGCATTAAGTAACTGTTTACAGTTAAGTGCAGGTTTTCTGTAGCATCAAATTATTGTCTTCAGAAGCAGAAATATTAGTTGTTTGATGTATAATATATACTGGTGGTTTGTGCAAGAGTCTCCATGGAAGGCAGGAAATATGTAAATTATTTAAAAATAATAGTAGACTCACCAGAGTTTGGCCAATACAGAAACTGTTGCTAGGCTGGAGGCCAAAACAAGTCCAGTCAGGCCCTGACCCTCATTTAGCAAAGCATTATGAAAATGCTTGATTTTTTTTTTTTATGTTTATGGTGCTAAGGAGTAGGTTATTAAGATTGGTACTCAGCTTAGCGTTGCAAAGTTTGCATTTAAATAAGAAGGTGTGGCAGCTCTACTGTGGTTAATTGACAAATTCTTAAAAACATGTCCTTGATAACAAAGCATGCTGGGAGTGCAGTAGCTCTCAAATGGAATATGGCTGTTGAGTTGGTCCTAGTGCTGCACTTCCTCACTGTGTGATAGTACTGTGGTATATGCTGACCAAAAGCTGGGCTGTTTATCAGTCCAGCACTATAAACAAGACAGCATCATTCCTGGGCTACTTGTATGACCATCTTAAAAGCCATTCATTTTCATGACTGGGGTGTTGGCTAAAGGAATCAATGTAAAGAGCTTAATTTCTAAAGTGGGATACCTTTCTGTTCCATTGGTCAGAAGCATATTTGCTGAGATCTCTTTTTTTTTGCATTTGTGTTTCCCCTTCACAACTCGTGTCCCCTAACAGACTGCATGTCTCTGTCCATGCCTTGCAGGATATTTGAAGTTTTTGTAATCTGACTGGGCTTTGATAACTTCCTGGAAGGCAGTGCTTGTTGTGAGTACGTGGATATTGCTTTGCCACACTAAGTACTTGCAGCCAGGATTATTAAAGTGCTAATTTCATGAGAATGACATCTTACGGAATGTAGAACAGTTCCATGGGAGCTGTCACTGGGACAGCAGCCATATAGAGATCTGTATGTCTTCCCAGAGCACTCCTACGTTATAAAGATGGAGTTCTCACAGTCCTTAATGGTATATAAAATCTCACCTTATGCTTTTCTTTCCATTAGCTTAAAATCTGTGGCACCTTTGGTGAAGTTGAACCTAGGGCTGCAGTGATTGTAATATATGTGCCATAGACATAATCCTGTCATTTATCTTTTGCCCCTCTGCCACCAAAGATGTCTCCTTTCCAGATTTTGTTGGCACACCATGGGTTCTAGCATCTGTGAGGCTCTGCTTTACTGAGTGGTACTTGGAGGCCATGTTTGACACTGAAGAGAGAGGAAGAGAAGGATCCCTGTCATAAGTTTTTATCTTTAGCATCAGTATTGGTTCTGCTTTATATTTTCTGAAAGTTAAAACACTTTCTCTGTTTTCCATGAGGTGCTTTGTACAGAGATAAGAATTCTATGGGTGAAATTAATGAGGTTTAGGTGTATTAAGGTAGAAAAAAGTGTGTGATTCTCCACTGGTGGGCAGCAGTGTGGGCCAACTGAGTAAATCTGGTTGCTTCCAGCCCCTTTTTCCAGGTGACTGTAAGAATATAAGGGTTGGGTGCTGCACTGTTTTCCTTACTCAGTGAGCACAAGGGTAAGTTCAGCTGCCAAGGAATGGCAAGTTTGCAAGGCTATTATTTTCTGTATAAATAAACTTGCTGAAATATAGACTTTTGGGAAAGATGATGTGCTAGTCAGAGGTCCCTTGTAAGGACCTTTATGAGGTAGAAAAAACATATTTTTGTATTCCTCAATACTTTATTTGACTGCCACATTAAGTACACAAAGAAAGTGCTGCACCAACCTTCTCCAAGTAGTGTTTCTGCAGAGAGAGTGCTGGAGGTTGAGCGGGTGCTTGAAAAACCCAGAGAAAAGGTGTAGTAAGGAAAGAAGCCCTCTTCAAAGAGTGCTGCAGTGCCTGAAGGGAGGTGACTAATTGCAATTGAAGTATCTCTTAAGCATGAGGAGAACAAAACTCCAGCAAGCCACTGACACAAATGAAAAACTGCAAGCCAACCAATAAAAGGCAAGTTCTTTCGGTACAGTGTTGTACAAGCAGTTACCCAAACTCTGAAGAACTAAATGGTAATATAGTATTAAAACTGATCCCTAATAAGATGCTGATAGAATGAGAAGCTGTAGTAATGAAGGTCACTCTTCCTTAAGAAATAGGAGCAGGATTCTGGCTCTGATTCAGTTCAACTAAAATTGAAAAATTATCAGATAGAGAAGAGGCAGGCAGCAGAAATCTCACATGGGATGTTTCCCACCATAGTACCTGAATTCCTCTAAAATACTGGGACTAAAAGTTGAGAGAATATGTAAAGATTGGGTCTGTTCATCTGGAAGGAACACTGGATAAACCCAGGCATTAAAGTGTTATAAAGAAGGATAAACACAAATTACCTTTTTCTTAATTCACAGGAAAAAGATTCAAGTGAAACAAGTATTCCTGTGTACACTTAACCACTGTGATCTCTTTTTACCTCAAGGATGAATTATTGCAGTTTTCTGTGCTTGGAGAGCTTGAGCTTTTAAGGTAGAAAACATAAGCCACTGCATAAAGTAGCTCCCAGCAGTACCTCTTTTTGGGAGAATATGAGGTCTGTGCTTCAAGTTGTTTGGTGCCAACTGCTTTTTTTTTTTTTTCTCCTTTTTTTTTTTTCTTTTGGAGGATTTCAAAGTGTTAAGTTTATTCACATACGTAATGTAAATGTCTTGGAATAATCTACTCAAAGACTACGTACTACCCTTTACTATCCTGCTAATTTAAGTATGCTTTCTTCTTTTTCAAATGTGTTGAGATGCTCAGCAGCAACAGATTCTTCTTTGTCCTGAGCTAAAATAGTTACACTAGATAGGGTAGATGAAGGTAGAGGAACATGATGAACACTCTGCTACTACAATGTGAGATAGAGATTATTCTTTCTCTGACCAGTATATATACTGACATCTCTGACATATAAATGTATGGATGACAGATATACATCTAATAGTTAGGCAACATAAGCATAATACACTTTCTTGGTTGCCATTTTATATAGAATGTTTAATGGAAATTGCTCTGGAGAAGCAAACTAAGCCAGTTCAGAGTGGTCTCCGACATCTTGGCACTAAATTTTAGGAGGTTGGAGATGACAGAAATTTATTGGAAGAGGCCTTGCAGAGAGATCAGTAATGTTCAGATGGTTCCACTTATAAGGCCTCTGTTTTTAAGTGACTAGATTAGTCAAAAGAAGAAAAGAGACAATCTTACATAAAAACACTGAATGGCTGTTGGACCTCTGAGTGTTTCTGGGGCTTTGCAGGTTCTGTCCAACTTCTCTGTATGCAAGTTGTTAGAGGAGGCAAGTGGGACTTAAAGATGAATCACTGCAGTGGTGTTTTGAAGGGTTGTGTTTTGTTTCCTGGCCATGTGATTACGATGAACAAACCTGGATGAGGCCTTCAATCACTCTACCTTTTGTTCTTAATGTAAAAAATAAGGCACCTGAACCTACTTGTCTTTGTCACATTAGTATAGAGAGAAATTGGCTGTTTTTGCGATTGTTCTTTCCCTTGACTGGATTACCCTGCCAAGAATCTCTCCAGATTCGGCTCAGGATATTTTTGCCTAAACTGGCAACTTGGAGACATACCCTTTTCCTCTCCCCTCCCCCCTCCCCCCCGTAATCCCGTAATCCACTATATCTGAAAGGAATCACAGTTGTATTCATGTTAGCTTGACTCCTTTAAAGGCTATTGTTGCTTCTCAGTTAAGTTACAAAATTTGCAATGATTTTTTTTTTTCAGAATAGTTTTTTCATTTAGAGTTCTCATAGTATCCTCTTTCCTATTTTAGGGTACTGTTCAGTCGCTCCTTTCCCTGAGAATAGTTCACACAGTTTTAAGTCTGCTAATACAAGTTGAAGACAAGACCTTCCTAAAATCATACTGCATCTTGTGTTTCTGTTCAACGTGCATGAGCACCATTCTTTTATGGACATTTTGAAGCTGTGAAGAAGGTATGGTTACACATTCTATGCCCTGCAAAAGCCAGTAAGTTGTGGTTGTGTAAAGAGACAAGATCTCTTGATTTACTGAGTGCTGGAAGTGGAGATGAGCAGGCAGAAAAGGAGCCAGTAGTGCTCTCTTT
>VZTT01045224.1:34465-61536 GCA_013400855.1 Buphagus erythrorhynchus
GGGAAGATGACAATGTTTTGCAGGAATGGTTGAAATACTTCGGGGGCTATACTGTTAGAAATTGAATGAAAATCAGTATTTTTTAGAACAATGCCGTGTACTTCAGGAGGACATAACTGCTTCTGTAAGTTAGGAGTTTGTTTCTCTCCTTAATGGTTTTCTGGTATTATCAGTTGACCATCAGATTGCTTAGCTTTCATTATGCTATAGATATATAAAGGGCAAGTGGCTATTTTAAAGAGTAATTATAAGTAAGAATAGAAAAGTATTAAATACAGTTTTAAAATGGAGTGACTGAGAGCTTACTTGAAAAAGTTGATGGTTCTGCTGCTCTCAGGAGAAAGACATCTTGTGTTTGCAAGGCAGGGCAGCCAGAGTGCTTGAAAGTGTGAAATCAGCTTGTAAAGGAAGATGAGAAGGGTTGGGCTGCTTTAGAGGACCAGAACAANCTTTGAGTGCGCGTATGTATGTGTGTATAGGAAGAGAATGACAAAGGGACACAAATTAACTCTTTAAACCAGATGCCAGTACTGTTTGAAGAACAAAAGGATATTAAAAGACTGAATTAGTTTTAGATTTAGAGTGTAAGGTTTCTACTTTCTGGAGTAATGTGGCATTATTGTAACCACTAATAGGATTAGTGGGGGCAAGCAATCCAAATAGTTTAGACAGATCTTGATTGCTTTATCGTAAGATATATATGACACATTGCCTTTGGTAGTAAGCTTACTAGATTTGATAGTTTAAAAGGTCCCTCTGAGTACATTGGAGTGGTCTTGGGTTTTAGGCATCAGTGTAGCGTTTTACCTTCTCATGGGTCCCCCTTGGAAAGGGACTGATGGATGGCAATAATCCAGATCCTTGTTTGTTTCTGCTTCGGGAATATGTTTTAGATTGAGAAATCTTCTGGTGATGAAGTTTTCAAGAATGAAGACAGTAATTTTGCCACGATAATGTGACAAAGCTTGTCTTCTCCATGTAATTTTATTGTCTTTATTTCTTGCCTGAAAATTCCTCTTTAGTTTTTTTTAACTGATACTGGTGATCATTGCCAAGTTGTTAATGTCCTCATGTGCAGCCATGGTAATTAGTAATGATTCAGTGATACTTCTGACATGAAGTTAAGTGCTGTCACCATTGAATTCTGTATCTGAATATGGGGATAAGTCACAGTTTTAAACTGTGGCACTGATGCTTTTCTTGTATAAAGAAGATTGTTTATGGGGAATAGTGATAACAGATGAATTTTATTATCTCTAAGGACTTAGATTAACTGTCTCTAGGCAGTTTCTGATAGACCTTATTTTTGAGCAGATTACTTGTTTCACTGTGAGTTCAGAGATGCCCAAGCTCTCTGACCTGGTTGGGTCTAGCAGGATTACTAACTTAGTGGAGATTGTTCTCTAATAAATTGTTTTGCTTTGACAGAGAAACTTCTACCTTTCTTTCCAGCCTGCTTTTGGTTTGAGTAAGATTTATGACTTTCTTGAAGTGGAGATGAATAGAAGCAAACATTGGTCAATAACAGAGCTCTGTGGAGGTAATGAATTTGGAGAATGTTATGTGTATAAATAATTTTTCACTAGATTGAAACTGAACCATAACTCTGCTGTTGTTCACATTGAACAGGGAATGGGGTATTGGTTTTCTGAACACAGTATCTTTTGCGCTTAATAAGAATGGTTACCAAACTAAAACTCAAGGATTCAAATGGCAAACAAACTATATGTTAAACAGTAATGTTTTTTGGAGTAGTGATACTGGAGACTTCATTGCTTGACTTCAGCCATCTAATAAAATGGATTTTTGTTTGAGCAGCATTTCATGACCACAAAGAAATGGAGCAGTGTAGGAGCACGGTTTCTATGAAAGGGAGTAACAGGAAGCTGAACAGACAGGCTCACCCTGATGTATCAGGGAAAGTTGAGGCTTCCATGTTTATGTTGAAATGTCAGAAGACTTTCAAGTTGATAATTTTGAAATTGTGGTATGTGAAGGACTTTTAAAGCAAAGCTGGGATTTGATGGGTTGTTTTTGTGGCTTTGTTTATTTATTTTTTAAACCAAAACAACAATAAAGTGATATAGTAGGTGATCATTTCTTCTAGAGCTGGTAACATGGTTGTTTATCAGTGTTTTTATATGGTCATCCTGCTGTTCATCCTCATCTCAGTTTAGGTTTCCCCCATCAGCTGAAGTATGCCCACTGCTACCTGTGTTTTAGTCTTGGATGCAGTCGAGGGAGTGGCAGCCTTTATGGAGCTAAAACTGGAAATGATGATCAGAGAAAGTCTCTCACACCATGAGGTGGAACGTGCCACCACCTGGTGTGTGGTCTGGCACAGAGCTGAGTGCTGTTCCTGAGGTGGATGCTATGCCACTGGCTGTATCTTAGCAATGTCAAGTGTGTAAATCCATGCTTTAGTTTTCAGTAAACCTTGCTAATCACAGTACCCACCTTTCTTTCCCAGGTTACTGAAAGAAAAATTGGTGCCAGCCTCCAGCTGTCAGATCTGAGGTTGCAGCCTGAAGTCAGTTCAGGGAGCAAGGTGCCACAATAGTGGAATTATTCTGCTTTGGAAGAGATGAAAATAGGAGATCTGGCACCTTGAAGTATTGCAGTGAGAAATCCAAAAAGGAGGAATTTGGACCTCTCTGTTTCCAAGGGATTTGTAGTGTTTTTCATAGACTTTTAAAAGCTATCTACCCCTACCTGTGTTGATTTAAAAAAAATAGGCAGTTGGATGGTTGAATGTTTAGGTTTTTTGGAGTAAAGATAAATCTTCAGTGGTTTGACCTTTAGAAAGTTCATTGATTTGCCAATGTACAGATTTAATAACAACAAAATAATATTCATCTTTAGATGAATGATTTGGTCTGCAGTTTTATTTTAACTAATTCTTAGAATGATTGAATCATGGTTGTATGGGATCTGCTCATAGGTGGTGAGTTGGTTTGGGGCTTTTTGGTAGTATACCAAATAACTGTCTTCAACAAAACTAGAAAATTTATACTAAATTAAATACTACACATATTTTTGTGACATAGTTGTAGGATACAATATTTTCAGAGAAATCCTGATACTACTTTTGAAATGCTATGTGTATACTTCGCTGGTGTGCAGTGTAGTTGTATTTTGTGTTAGCTTCAGAAATGTGTAATTTTCAAGGTTAATTTTGAAGATGTTGTTAGCTTTTTGCATTCATAAAATATCTAGTGAACAAAACCAAAACATGAACACATAGATTTTGATGTGTCAAAATTAAAATGCACTCTGGTTATTTTCCAGAGTTTTCAGTCTGATAGGATGATTTTTGAAATTCAGTTTTGACATTTGAAGGGATCTCACTGAAGGTTTCTCTACACAGTTATGAGAGACTGTTTGCATCTCATGCGGTGTTTGAGAGAATGTTTAATTTTAGAAGGAAATGTTTAAGCTTTGTTGTGGAAACATTGTAGTGTCTTTGAGATTAATTCTGGGTCTTTCAGAATTTTGTTTTTCTTTAGTCTTGTTAGTGTTGAATAGCTGACTATCTCATGCAGTGTATTTGTGTCCTGTGAGCCACTCAAATGACATTATAGAACTGGAGTGCAGTTTCCCAATCTGACTTCACTTGCATACCAAGATTATTGCAGACATAATTAATGCTCTGACTATGGTTTGCTGGTTTGGAGAAGTAATGTGTGTTAAATGCAGCCTTTGGATGAGACTCCATGTCCAGGGCAAACAAAACATCCTCATACATGTAACCCACACTCTCCCTTGAACCACTTGCATTCATCAGTGTATGCTGGCTGTGCTGTTTCTGTTTGATAAGTCAGCAGCAGGTACTCTGCTGCTTTTTTTTTAGTTTTTTTTAGGTTATTTCTTTTGCTGAGTTTTGAGACTTTTTTGCTGAGTTTTTTAGCATGCTAAATGCCAGAACTGGCATTTAGGGATGTGTCTTGCCATGTGGTCTGGGGAAAGATGGGACCCTTGCAACCAGCCAGTATTAATTTTAGGCTGACAAGAACTGTAGCTCAAGTTGTTTCAACCTGAATTTGTCTTCTGCTCTGAGAATGTAAATGCTCTCCTGGTTGAGACTGTAAGCCTGCTGCTGTACCCAGCAGCGCTAAAGATTACAGTGAGGGGAGGTTTTTTTTTTTTTGGGTGGACTCACCTCAATGATTTTTTCCAGCTTTTGGCACATTGAGGAGGTAGATTGGTGCCTGCAAGTACCAGAGGCTGTGAAAGAAAAAGCAATCACGTAACAGATTTGCTTTTGTGATTCTGCTGTTAACAGCACTGCCAATTGTTTGCCCTACATCTAATTCCTCGGTCATCAGAACAAAGCTTACAGGCTAGAATATAAGGCTAAACAGGGATTTTTTTCCCCCTTATTGAATTCATCCGGGTACATCATGGTGCTTTTACACACATAGTTGCAGACATGACAGTGTATGGCAAGCCTTTTGAATTATGATTTTAAGATAGTGAAGGAGCCTGCAATGTGTAGCAGAACCATGTGCAGGCTGTCACAGAAAAAGTCATGAGCATATTTTGGGTGGCTGAAGATTACATTTACAAGTCTATTTGTTTTTCAAAATAGTCCTGATGAATTGCTTCCGCAAGACTATCTGGTGTTCAGCCCAGTAACTCTGTGGGTCCACCAGATGGGTCCCCAAATTCAGAGTTGGCACCAGCGTGGGGGGGAAATATTGTGTCCTTGGTAGGATTTTTCTCTCAGAGAAGCTGTGTGTATCTTTCCAGCGGACTGGTTGTCTGTGCTTAGTGATCTGATATGCTGCTGCTTTGCAGGGATAGAAATTATGTTTGCTTTTCTGTTGTGTCAGTCCCTTTAGAGTCTTTAGAGTGCTCTGGAGTTAACACTGGCAACCTGTTGCCCAGCAGTTCCTCAGTGTCAGGTTTGGAGCTGTCCTGTGGAAGACCTGTGCTGGCCCCAGTGAACTATGTCTGACTTGTCTGTTCAGCCAAATGCTTCCCCTGTACTTAATTCAAATTGACCTCATCCCTCTGACCTATATACTATGAAGATGAATGTCTTCCCAGTTGCTTCACTGGTAAATACTGGGAATAGTGTTCCACTGAGCTTCTCTCCACTGGTGTTGTCAATCCTCCATCCCTTTCTTATTTCGGTCTGCAAGAGATCCCACTGGTTTTTCTAGTTGGTTTCCTGCTTTTGATGTAGTTAAGTAACTTTGCAAGGTGCTACCCAAACATGTTAAGTTCTATTTCCTGTTTACTTTTGAGCTACCATGTATATTCTAATCTCTTCTGTTCTCATTAAGCAAGTTTTCTGTTTTAAAAAAGCTGACTTCTCAGATTTGCTTCCTAACTTCCCCATTTAATCATGCAGTATACAGGCTTTTATTGCAGGGGCTGATGTTTTTGAGGGGAAACAGGTTTGAGAGGATTGCTAATTACTTTTTTTTTTTTTACACCGTTCCCTTAACATTAATTAGCCATGTGCCAATAGTTTTTTGTCTCACTGTATTCAACTGTGATGTTGAAATATAATTGCATTGCAGGCACAGTTACAGAGCAGCTTTCCTATCCTTTAACTAGTCTTGTGTACCACTCAAAACTAAGCCAAAAAATTGGATCTTTTCATGTAGGTCCTATCATAGCACTAATTTTCAAGGTAGAAGTCATTATTTGGGGGAAAAAAAAAATCTATGTGCCATTCTAATGAGTCACAGGGTTCACTTTACATGAGGAGATTTCAGTTGCCAATTGTTATTACCTTTCTTAAAGTTGAAACTCTGTAATCTTCCTGAACTGCTAGTTGATCATGCATCTTTATTACTTCATTGTGTGACTTCTGCCATAAGAAGTTCATTTGGTTTCTCCTTTCCTGTGATACTTTATGCCATTAAATGTTTATATAACCTTCCCAGACAGTGCCATTTCCCACCTGCCTGTTGTTTGTTGCTCCCATTGGAATTGCTGAGTAAGCTGGCAGGCTCTCAGAATTATCCTGTTTTGGTTTGTCTGTCTTCCACCATATCTTGGAGATCCTTTGAGGGTGTCAGGTGAGGCCAAGTATTTGGGCTTCCCATGAATCCCAAGTATTTGGACTACCTATGAAATTTCTAGCAGTAATGTAGATGTGTTTGTAAGTTCCAAAACTCTTATTAGCATGCCAGTCTGGCTGACTCTGGCATGACTAATGTGCGTGCCTAACAAGTTCTTCCTGTTTCCATCATGCCTAAATCCTTGCTGGCTGTATTAAACTTCCTTTGTCAGCCTCATGTATGGATCTGGCAGCACTTGAGAAAGTAAAACCATGGAAATCCTGAGTGTTGTGCTTCTATGCATCAACCTGAGTTTACTTTCAGAGAATCCATCCTATGATTCCATACACTACTGTTACTAGTGTGGATTCAGTGGACTGTTGTTTGGTTGGGGTTTTCTTGTTTGGTTGTTTTTTTTTGTTGTTGGGGTTTTTTAGTTTGGTTGGTTGTTTTTTGGGGTTTTTATTGTTTTGGTTTGGTTTGGGCTTTCTTTGCTGAATCACCAAGTAGTCAGTGTTCAGTGTAGAAGCCATGTGAGGTTGCTGCCTTTCCATCTGCAGGGTGCTGTGCCAGCCAGTTGTCAGATGTCACAAATACAGCAAGCTGTGTGTTGAGTAAAGTCATCTGATAACCACACTTGCTTCTTCCTAGTCCTAATTCTGTCTACTCCAAGGAGGATTCCTATGTTAACAGGAAGCAGAGATTCTTCCAGAGATTAGCTCTGACCCCATCCTAAGTCCACATGAATGCTAGAGATGGCAAAAGGCATGACGAAGCATGAAAGAGAAAACAAGTAGGCAACACAAGAACCTTTTTCAATGGTGTTGCTTGTTATCTACTATAAAACTGCAGTGAGGTTCATACGAGGTAGTGGGCTTTTTCAAACTTTTTAGATTTGTTCCCTCATAATGAAGGCATAACCCTAAAATTGTCAGTCTTCAAACAGGAAAAAAATGCATTTTTGGGAAGCAAAATTGCAGGCAGCATCTCTGTACTTGTGTGAACTTGTGTTTGGTAAAAGGCTGTGAAAGAACTGATGTCCCCAGTGAGGATCTGCTTTATTAGTGTCCCAGGGATGGCCACTGGAAGATTCTGCTAGAAGAATATAACAACAGGGAAAGCCTGTAAAGATGCTTCTGTATCCTTCTATTTTCTATACTAGAGCTGGTGGTGTGTTTGTGTTTATGGGTTGTCTAATTGTATGACTTATGATAGCATGTAGTAACCAGTATACTTGCTCAGAAAATGATGCTCTTGTTATCTTGGATGTCTGAAAGTAACTAAGTCATGTCTGTTGCCTGCTTAAAATTGTAGCCTCAGTACTGGCTCTGTGTATTACTGCATCATGTCACTAACTGCAGTGGATTCCTCTTCCAAACACATCAATGACCAGTCATCTGGCTTATTGTTAACACACTTGTCTGGTGTCCAAGTGCTAAGTGTGTTCTTCTTCAAGGTTAGCATTGTTATATTTACCTCATGACCAGTTTTGTTCTGTCTTGTGTTTCATAATCTGTTAAAGCAGTATATCTGAAAGCTCCTCTGCTTTTTCCAGCAGTATAGTCTGTCCTCATGAAAGTAATTTTATCTCTTTAATAATCTTATGCTATTCCCTGCTGTTTAAGCTATACTGCCATGTCTTTCTTCTTATGAGGTACAAATGTAAGCAGTCATCTCCTTGCTCTTTTTTACTGCCACTTTTGCCTCTCCTCTTTTTGAGCTGACATCCCTGCACATGCCTCTGCACAGTGAA
Source organism: Buphagus erythrorhynchus (assembly GCA_013400855.1). Classification (NCBI taxonomy): domain Eukaryota; kingdom Metazoa; phylum Chordata; class Aves; order Passeriformes; family Sturnidae; genus Buphagus; species Buphagus erythrorhynchus. The sequence continues at coordinate 42,233 of VZTT01045224.1, forward strand.
ACAAGGAGAGAAACACACTTGTTATAGGTTAAACTGGCAAAAAGGAGAGAGATATTTTTAACCAGATCAGTTCCCCTGTCACATGTTCATTGCAGAGCAAGAGAGGAGGCTATCTGAGGCTGGGAGATTAGATTGAGTCTGTATTTATTTAAGCAACAGCTCTGGACTTCACTGTTACTCAACCCTTGATGCAGTCATTAATGATTTAAGGGGTGCAAAGACAATGAGAGATCATCCAGTTCATCTGAAGGCATGATATTCTGTGGTCTATACCTATACTGACTGAGAGATGTCCGTCTTCCTTAAAAGCATCCAGTTTCCATAGACTTTAAACCAGTGAGAACTCTGATTTTGAATCATCTTTGTCCATCTTAAAAGTGCTGTCTTTTATTACATCTTTATCAAAAATATAAATTCCATTTGGCTCTAATTCCAGCTCTGTATTTAGACTATCTTTAAAGTGTCATCTCATTGTTTAGATTATATGGCTAAGTTCTACACAGTCTAGAATGCATTGATTTAATAGTAATTAATTTATTCCAGCTGTTGAGTTAGTCTGGAGTCTGAATTAGAGGGCAAACTCAGATTCTTCTGAGGCTTGTTTTTTGGTTCCTCCTGCCAGAGGAGCTTCTTGAAACCACTTCCAAAATAATTGAATGTTTACTAAATTTTCAAAGTTAAATATTCTGAAAATAAATTCTAAAAATCTAAAAGTAAATGCTAATGTATCTTCTTGTGTGTTTCCTCGTGTTTCAAGTCTCTTGCAAGCTACTGTTATGCTTTAAAATAGGTAATTTAAAATGAGAAGGAACAATGATTTTTAAAGGAATAATTTTGAATGTTTGGCTGAACTGCAGTCTCTCCTGTCAGCCGACACCTTGGCATATAAGTTTTGTAACATATTATTGCTATAAAAAAATCCTGTGTAGTTTCAGTTTTTTCCTTAGGTTTCTTTAAATATTTCTCAATCCTTTGAACCAAGTTCCACTTAAGCAGGAAACTCCTGTGTGTTAATTTCTCACAGACTTGGCAAATTCTAAGTTATTGGCATAAATTGTTTGTTCATCTGTTTATATTGTGCCCTTAGGTGCTTCTGTCTCAGCATGCATCGTGCATTTGGCAACTAACAGAAAGCATTTTAAAGGTCCAAATGGATGCCTTTATGACTATGCCTAGTGTCTTCTATGCATAAAGTCTCTGAACTTAATTAAGACAGTCATTTTCCAGAACAAATTGCATACATTGCACTGCCTGCTTCTACTCACCAATCTAATATTTTGAATGAACAGTGTGTCTCACAGTTAGCTGAAATTCATTAAAACATAAGTTATGATTCATCTGTAGCAGGAGAATCCCTGTTAAACCTCTAATAAAAAAAAAATTACGTGACCTTTAGTTAACTGTAACTCCTGATTTTTCACTGATCGCTTGAGTAACTGCTTCAAGTAATATTTCAGCACGACAAAATAAACAGTTTTGGAAATCCAGTGGTCACTGGCAATTTGGGGTAAAATTCGCAAGTCTAATCAGAGTGAAAAATTCAGTATATTCACTGGCATTGAGAACAGACTCTTTTAAGGTAGTCTGTGTAGACTCTAAAGGTGGGAGTGGTTTGTTAAGGTGCTGTCTGAACTCTATGGAAAACAATGTTCACTCGCTCCTGGTTTTTAGTAAATATGCAGCAACTATTTGTGAGCATGGAATTGTTTTGTGTCTTAAAAGAATGGAAATAATGTTTTGACACAAAGCTTCCAAACTTTTAGTGCTTGGAGAATGCTTTTTCTCTATCAAATTTCAAAATTAATTTTATGCCTGTGTCATTCTGCTAGTGATAGAAGGAGAAACATACCAGTACCTCAAAACTAATGTTTGCTGCATTCTTGCTAGTGACTTCTAAGGAAATAAAAATATAGGAGCTGGAGCTATTTTTACCTGATTTCTTTAACACTGTCTTCTGGTCTTTTATGGAGTAGAAGTTCGGGGGATCTTACACAGCTTTCTGAAACATGTTGCGTGTGGTGTTCTTAAAACGTGGGTTTGGATACATTCGTGGAATTTTAGAAAGGTTTTCTGCTGAATCCTTTCAAAGCATTAACTGCAAAAATTACTATTGAAAGGAAAATACTTTCAGTGGAAATATTTCGTCTCAATTCCAGTCTGTACCTAGAGTGATCACAAATTATACCTGAGATCTTTGATGGTCCAGAAATTGCTTCAACATTGACTTGCAAAGTGTCCAGTTACGTTATTAGGCTGACTATTTTGCCCCCTTTAAACTGATTTTCTTTGACATGACTATCTCTGATTCGGGACTACTTGGTCCTTCTGGAGATGAGGCTCGGCTCCGTAGTGTTGCTTTGGGTGGATAAGTAGTGCCAGTCCTTGTTAACTTGAAGACTTGTTAGTTTGTTAATGGGTACATGTGTTTGAGCTCATTTTTAGATTCAAGAGCTGCTTTTGTGGTTTGAAGTTGCTCACTTTCTTTGAAACTTGGGTGGGGAGGTGAATTTGGCTGGAACCTATCTACTTTGAAAAACTTCAAATGTACCCAGTTTCTTGATAAGCATTTTCCTGGTGTTTCTGTCAAGAGTTACCTACAGGAACATAAAATAGTGTAATGTCTTCTGGGGAATGAGAGAGGTGGAAATACCAGCTTTGCTTTGTGAACAGTTTTTCTTAACAAACCAGTAGTTTCAGTGTATAATCTGAAGTTAGTTTGATTTGATTAAAAAAAGTATAATGGATGACTACTAATAAAGGTATCAAGGAAATAAACGTGTATTTCTTCAAAACATTTTTAAATGTCCAATAGAAAGTGATAATCAGGTGATTGCAGATTCTGAAGTAATAATGTTAATAATTTGTAATAACACTGAATTGATTTTTTTAACTTCATAAAGTCTGATTTTTCTGCTCTGGTTCATAATTGTGCAATTGAGGAAAGAGAGTTGCTGAAGTAGGTCAGAGCATGTGTATATATATTGTCACGTAATTTTATTGAATATTGCAAATTATGGTGCCTTAATAACCTAGAATGTAGTGATTCTTGTTCTTGGGTGCTTTTGACATTAGAGCAGAATTTTATCAGGAGTTACAGTCCTTACCCTGAATATGTTTAATAAGCATATGTACTGTCTTGAAAGATTAAGCATTACTTCGATAGGAGAATTTCCAAAGAACCTTTAAGTCTGCATTTCAAAATTCAAACCCTGCTTTCTCATAACTTTTTGCTAATATTTTGGGGGAACATGCTGAATGCTTCAGAAGTTTTAATCAAAATGAAACAAATAGGGACTTATTTAGTGAGGGTTGAGGACTCTATCCCTGACTTATAATGGGCATGTGGAATGCAATAACTTGAGTATTGTATTATTTCTTCCCCCACTTTTAAAAAACTGTTTGCAAAGGGAGTTTTAAGTATGAAAAAGGTGGAGTGAGGACAGAAATGCAAGAGGAAATTAAAGGAGTGGGGGAAGGGAAAAATGCCTAAAAATACATGGAATACAGAAAGGAGCACAGTGAGTAGAAGGATGAATTTTGAAATGTAATGAGTTCAGAGTGTGATGGAGGAAGGACTATATGCTTATTCTGTAATATCTTGTTTGTCACATCTCAAATTGTGTGAGAATAATAATGTTCATCAGAGGACTGTTACATGTTTATGGCTTTGTTACAAAACAGCGTACAGTTCAGCAATTCCTGATCTAGTGCATAATAAGAGCCAGAATCATCTAGGCCAGTTGCAGAGCCATCCTATCTGCTCTCCCACATATGGCACTGCACTGCTCGGATAAGCATGCTCGCTTGGAAATAGTCAAGGGATGCTTGTCTTCAAGCTGCATTGTTCCATACCTGTACTGTGTAGTCACCTTTAATGAGAAGAATGTGTATGGAACAATAAGCCTTTTTGAAAAGGTGTTGGGGGTTGAATTTTCCCTTTTTCTTTCTGTGGAATTTTTCCCATTGTTATGCTAAGTATTTGGGTCTACACCCATAAGCTCAGCTAACAGTTTTCTCTCGAAGGGGGGAGGAGAGGGGTAACACTGGAAAAGGAGAGTTAGGGTAAGGGCCTGCTCTCTGCCTCTCTCTCACTTGTCTGGCTCGGAGCAGGACGGTCGCTAGAAACTCCACTCTGCCACGCTGATGCCGGGAGCTGCCTTCCTTGGCTGTGGGATCCCGAAACCTCCCTGGTCAGACACTCTCCCGCATCTCCTACCGACTTCAGCACATCCTTTTGGAGCATCAGGACTGACACTGCCCTGGGACCTGTGAGCAGCTTCTCCCCTCTGCCCTTTCCCGTTAGGGACACAGATGCCATATCNTATATATCAGTAAAGAACTGTTATTCCTACCCCCATATCTTCGCCTGAGAGCTCTTTAATTCCGAAAATCATAGCAAAGTAAAGGGAAAAAATGGAAGGGGGGGGGGTTTATACTCTCCTTTCAAAAAAAGAGGCCCTTGTCCCTTTTTGCAGATACCTGTCTTTCAAACCAAGACAAAAGGAAAGCTGATTAATTATTGTCTTTTAATTTTTTGGTGTTGAAATAGAGATGGTTGGTTGGCTTTGAGGAGCAGGTTTCTGTGTGTTTACCTTGCTGGTCAGGACTTGGATAGGATTAGCAGAAGTATACAAGATTGACGACTAAACTTGGCTAGTCAGAGGTAAATATGGAAGAGCAAGGGATCATGCTGTGCATGATCACAGAAAGTACTGTGATTATACCCTGGTGAGGGACTTTAGCATCACAAGTGCTGTGTTGTAAAGAGGCTGTAACCCTTGTCCCATTCTGCTAGTTCTATTCTACATTGTTAGCTTTTATTATTTAAAACTAAGAGACATATTCTACTCGACATTCAGAGGAAGGTGAAAAGCCCTTCTCTTCTCCCACAGTTCCTTCACTTCTGTAGTCTTTTGAGGAGCACTGAATTTTCCATTTTATTCTTCCTTGCTTTTTGATTCCTCTTACCTACTCTAATAATGTCCTCCCCTCCCTGTTTTGTGTGGGTGCCGGCTTCATGCCACTGTTTTTCATCATTGCAAAGAGTATTTTCAATTTGAAATGACTAATGGCTTCCCTGTTGCATGAATGATTCTGACAAGAAATAGTAAACATAAAGGCTGTGCTAATGTTACTGTTGCTAAGATCAGCAGCCAAGGAACTGGAATAACCTTGTGATACTGCATTGGCTAATACTTGGGTCATACTTGGAAAGCTTTCTTCACAGCTGTATGGGTTAGAAATATTTTTAAGGCTTGACTTGTTTGGTTTTTTTTTTTTAATTTTAAAAAACTCTTCTCAATTAAATAACCTAGCCATATCTATACATATCCCTTCTGGTCTAACTGCAGAGGATCTCTGTTGAATACTTATTTTAACTTGATCTTAAATTCTTGGAGATACAAATGGTTTTAGTGACTAAAATACAGCCCTAGGCTTTGAGGCTCTAAAGATACTCAATTCTAGATTACTTCAGTTAATGATTTAGCATCTCTCCAGATATATGAACCTGATACCTGCTGATTGAGGTATAAAACAGCTTGATGATCTTGGAGTTGTGGTAGGCAAGAGCTGTGGTTGGAACATTGTTGAAGTGTTGTAATTTGAAGCAGTCCAAGCTGATGAACTGGCATGTCCTCTTGGTTAATGTACGCATACTCAGCTGTGTGACACATTAGTCCCTTGTGCAAACACAATTTATACCCAGTTAAAGTTACAATGTTGGGAATTCAGGGAAGATGAGCATTCCATTTTAGAGCACAATTCAAGTGTCTTACCTTAAAACAAGTCATATATAGGCCTAAAGATTCATCAGTAATTCTGAGCAATGAAGTGAATAATTAATTCACCTGTAAGGAAGATGCCATCCTGAGGAATTTCCAGGTGCACTTTGACCTGTAGGATGCAGACTAAAATTCCCTGACTTAAGTGACTGTACTGCCCTGAGAAATATCGCTATGGAGAATGTCATGATTTTGAAGGTTGTTTCTTGAAAATGCAGTCTGAGGAACTGTAGATATTCAAATGTTTTTTAACAATGGTTATACATAACTAACGAAATGTAACATATACATACATTATGTGTACAATATACATAATAACATTGTATACAATATACATAATGTATACCTACATTATGTATACAATATACATAACAAAGCTATACATAACCAACCTGTGTGATTTCTGAGGCGCTCTGGGTTTTGTTACATGTAAATATTTATTTTAGCAAAGTGAACAGCAAACTCAGGAATACATGTCATAGAAACTCAATTTGTTTCATGAACTTGAGGGATTGTCTTGTGAGAGTTAAAGAGAGAAGGTGCAAAATAATGACTTTTCATTTGTTTTGGTGTTTTGTTGGTCATGTCTGACTGACCATTCAGCCTGAGCATAGCTAAAATTTCTTGTCATCCCCTTATAAATTGTTACTTGTACCCTCTCTTACCTGGAATGCTGCCCATATTGCCTGAGCTCATGTAATAGTGTGTACAGGAATAGCAGCTCTGATGCTGCAGCTGAAGGAGCAGACACATAGTCTGGCTGTATTTGTGAATTTATGTCCTTTTTTTGAAATAAATTTTTAATGTGACCTTAATTAAGGTGTTGTAGGTTCGCTTTAGAAAATGACCTACCAGGCAACAGTCCCTTTATTTTTAATCCTGATTATACTCTTTGTTTAAACTAGATATTCTTAAAATAGTAGCTGCTTTCTGACCTTCCTTAAGATTAGCTGCTTAGATAAGCAGAACTTGCTAGCAAATTGACACCTAGCAGCTCAGGTTTGAGGCTGATCTCTCTAGGGCACATGATCATTTTGGGAAAATCACCGAATATACTAAGCGGTTTATATGCCTAAAGAAATCAATCTCTAAATGTTGATTTCTGAAATACAGTAGTTGGAAGAGTTGCTCATTTAGTCCTGAGAATGACTGAAATAATGTGCTGTACCCTCTAAGTAACTAATAACCTTTTCAGTAATTGTATAGTATTTTAAATTCAAAAATTGCAATTCTTTCTTATGACTTCTGAAGCTGGTAGGTTGTGATTGTCTTTGGATCACTATGCATTGGCAGTAATGAACCTTCTTCATTGATTAAATTTGTTGAAGGAGTAGTGCAATGCAGACTTTGAGAAGCCCAGCCTGTTTCCCACATGGAAAACAAATGTTATCATGGAATAGTTTTCCTTCTCTTTGGGGAAATCTATGCTTGACATGCTCCAGTCTTCATGGGTTTTGCTGGATTGAGGTCATTGTCTTAGAAAATTGAGGTTTCTTATGTATATGTGATGTGATTGGACACAGGGCAGGGGAATGGGTTTGAGACCTTACTCACAGCTAATTCATTTTTTGATTGTGTAAAACTAGGCAAGCAAATTGTGCTGTTAACAGCTAGTGTCAAAATATGTGTTAAGTGGCACTGTTGTGAAAAAAACCCAACTTTTTGTTTGCAACTAGCCCAAAAGACTCTTTATATTGGCTTTCAGAAAGGGAAAAATATAATGTATGGGCTTCTCTAAATTTTCACTTTAGAATGTTTTTTGGACTTGAGATGAAGAAACTGATTTCTATTCTGGATTCAGAAAAAGTTGAAGAACACCTTGAACCTCAATGAAGCTACTCAGTCTCCTGTTCCTTGAAGCAATAAATAATACTTTCTGATCCTTAAAATATGGTTAATATTACATATCTCTCTCTACTCAATTCTGCAATACTGCTGCATAGAAGGAAACATACAGAAGTATGATATGAATGTGGGTTTTTTAGATTTTTTTTTTACTATGGGATTTGTAATGACAGTTCTCTCCCACAGTTTTACACAGTTTCACGTGTGAATTGTCCCTTCATTCTCTTATATTGCATCATACAAAATCAGAAAAGGAGTCTGCAGTGAACATCAGGAGGCCCTTTGATCTTTCCTCTTGTTAAAGGATGGAATCAAATATATTTACAGCATTCCTGACAGCGGCCTGTTTTTGGAGGCCTTTGAGGATACACTGGTGATAGCAGCTGTACATCCTCCAAGGCAGACAATCCCAACATTCATGTTTCTTACTATTAGGACTTCTTTTAACTGAACATCTTACAGCGTGGGTTTCTTTGCCTCTTCTGTTGCCAGATGTTTCCCTAAGTCTCTGAGTTAAGTAGCTGGCAAACACTTTCCTTGTCTTTCTCTTTCTTCTCTTAAACCATTTTATGAGGAAAGTGGGGGTTTTCCCTTTATACTCATTTATATTCATATGTTGCAAATTGATTGTCTTTGTGCCTCTTTTTGTGCTTTGCTGTTTTTCTGTCTATCTTCTCCAGTTTTTCCAAGTGGATGGATGTGCTGCTGTGATTAAGAGTCTTTATGCACTTATGCATTTTTCCTTTGAGGAAGGAGCTTTGGGCTCCTGTGAGAAGCTACTGACTTCTTCCTTTTGTTGCTTCTCTCGGCTTCCAGAAAATTGTTATGTATTAATTGTCTACATTTACCAAATTCTGTCTTTATAAATGTGGGTGGAAGGCTGTTGCTGTTCTCTCTTATTCTCCTTTGGAAATTGATGAACTTCTGTCTTGACTTTCTTGTGTCTTACCAGACTTTTCCTGGAATATATCTGGTGAGCTAAAATTTCCTTTACCCACATTGTGTGCTTGTATAATGATGACTGTTTGAGAAAGACACCAGATGTTTTTGTGGTTGTTGACCAGCTCCACCAAGTTTCCCCTTTCATCACAAACCACATACTTCCACTATACCTCAGAAGTCTGTGCAGGTGCCCTTAATAAAGCTCTGGGCAAGGGGCTGGAGAACAAGGAAGCAGCTNCTGAGCTGTATTCTCTTATATCGAGTAATGAGAGTTAGTTCATGGAATTGTGACAGCTGGAAATGCCCCAGCCTGGAGAGTGCCAGAGTTGAGTGCATAGGAGGGAGGCTCTTCTCTGTGCTTCCAGACAGGGCTGGCACTGCACCTGTGAGGGGTCGCAGCAGACTGTTCCAATGACAAACTTGAATTCCTTTTCCTCCAGATGCTTCTAATTGGAAAGAGTATTAGGTGAAGGTTTAGTGTTATTAGAAGGTGTAGCATGATCACAAATAGGACAGAGTAAGCTTTATGTAAAAGAATATAAATCTTAAAATTTCTGGAACTGGGGAGCAGTAGCTTGTTCAATTTGTGTGAAACAAAAAGGAGAATGCTGGCAGTGCCACTTTGCTTTTTCCAAGTGCTTCCTGGGCATGTGAGAGCTTGGAGATCCTCAGAGCTGAAGTGGAAGCACTCTGGTCTTAGAAAGGGATGAGTGTGCAGCTTTTCAAAGTGTCAGATCCTAGAGCTCTGGATGTCAAATAACATGAGGGCTGTAGAGGCTTTCTTACCTTCTCTGGTTATAAAAGGTTAAATCACTATAATTAAAATGTCTATTTAAATATCATTTTACCTTCCAGTTCATCAAGTTTAATCCTTTTCGCTTCAAAGTCCTTCAAGTTTTCTATTATTTGGAAGTCTTCAAATGAAACAAACATTTCTCACTCATGTTTTATAAAAGTAAAGAAATATTCTTCATCTGTTACCCTTTCTTTCCCCTATTCTTCTCACCTTCCCCCATTTCTTTTTCTCCATATCCACAACAAGGAAGAGAAACTTTTCATACTGGTCATACCAGGACAGGACCCATTTATTCATGGTTTTTGCTTTATCTCCCACACCCAAACTTAAAGAATCCCTTCACTTTTTTGGTGAAGCAGCTTGTATCCAGTGCTGCAGTATATTAAAATAAGATATTTTTAACAGTGCATTCTGCATGATGTCAGTGTAAATTATTGGCGTGATGACTCTTAACTGTGGTAGCTGATTGCTGAAATAGCTTGCAGACTTATGCTTTCAGTCAAAATATTTTCAGTAATGTATAGCATCAGGTGAGTAATTGGTTTAGGCGAATTTGGCTGTGAAACATTACCAATGCCCTAAGCTCACTTTGTAAGCATGATGTATCAGAGACTATTCTGATACTTGCTTTCAGTGTTTATAGATAGGTTTATACATTGTGGCTTGAATAGGGATTGTAGCATTTCCCCAGGAGTTGTGATAGATTAATTCTCAGGTGAAGTACAGGGCTATCCTAGTTTTTTCATTAATGAGAAGGGTATAGTAGTAGCTGGAGTGTGACATGGGCAGCACTGATCAGGTGACCCAAGCACCTGGGCTTCAGCCACACATTTTCTGGCTTACCTTTAAGGTCGGTGTTTGGGGTGTTGGATGTATTTTAGACTCTGACAAGGAGACAGAGAGACTGTGTATGTATGCCGCTTTTGATGACTGCAGTTGTATATGAGGAAGTAATATCAGTTTAAACTCACTGTGTTGCAGCGGTCTCTTTAATTCAGTTTTGCAATTGAAAGGAGAAAACTGTATATGGTCAGCTGATTTTCATGGAGTAGTGCCTGACAACCTCTATAGTAAATATCTGAAACAGCTCCTGTTGTTTAGATTACAGCTGGGGAACACTTTTTGGTAAATAGCAAGTTATGCAGTGTCTGGATGGTGAGTTTACAGTCTTCAGGTTGCTTGTGAATTTGCTGTGGCACCTGTAAATAGTTTTTGATAGAAATACTTTTTCAGCGTCTGGCTCTCAAACAAATCAAAATGTAGATTCTTATGAGAGAAGAATGATTGTCATGTTTACAGGGGCTTCAAAAAGTCTGGATTTGGTCTCTTCTTCTGTTCCTTTATGGTTTGAAACGTCTTGCACCATCTTTCAGCTACTGATACTTGGTGATGCTTTGCAAAACTCCTGTTAACACTGTCAGCAGCATATGTTAGAGGTTTCTGACACCACAAAGAGAAGCTGAACGAATAAATTTCCAAGTCCAGTGGTTCAGGATAACTCACTCCCAAGCTTGAAGCTCTTTTGCTTTTATGCTTCATCCTAAACTGTGTAAGAGAACTGTTTGAAGCTGATTATTAGAGCACGTCCCAGGGAAGTGCAAAGTCTGGTTTTGTAAATGTTTCTTTTAAAACTAACAAACAACATCTGCAGTTTTCTGACTACATCAAGAGGGAACCAGACAGAAAGGTGAGAGTACTCCACCCAGTATGCTCTTTGATTTTTGTGGGATATGTGGCTTCAAGCTTTCTTAAGGCAAAAAGAAGACTGATCTCCAGGATGCCATGCATATCCTTACTGTATGTCATTGGATAACAAGGAATCCAAGCATCTTTCGTCTTTCCTGCTTCTTACTAAAGATTTTTAGGTCTAACAATGTGTTGCTCAAAAAAACCTTTGTTTTTATTTTAAGAAAAACAGGTTAACAGGTGCAATTTTTCTTTTCCAAGTTTAAAATGAACCAATTTACTTAGCTACTTTTGACGTCAGTATCTGTGAAGTTTGGAACTTTAGCTTTAAATTTGCAGTTATGTCAGATACCAAGTTTATTTTAGAACACAAGAAAGAATTGCATGCTTGAGGAAGATAGGCTGGCAGCTGAAGCCAAGAATGCCAATAAAAAGCAAAATAACATCACTAGAAAGAAAAATACTCTTTTCTCTTCATAACTTGTCTTCTATGAGCAGGTTTTCTATGGTCTTTGTTTTGTGTAAGACTAGACATGCTCTCTGGAGACTTCATATTAGGCTGTAGGAGTTAGTACTAAAAGTAGCAATCAATGTTCCTAGTTCAGAGATAGAAGCATCCATTCCATCCAGGTGCAAGACCCTCCTCTGTAATTCTTTCTGTTGTTCTAAACATGGGTGTTCAAGAAGGCAAACTTAAACTGGAAAAAAACTATAGAGAAGAGATGTCATGGTCAGAATGGAAGGTCCCCTTTGAGAGGAAACTGAATGAGTTTCCCACTCAGCAAAGTGAAGTCTGAAGAGGCATGTGAATTGTTTCTATAAATACTTTGGGGAATAATAACCAGAAAGGGAAAGAACTATTTAAACTAAAGGACAATGTTGACACGAGAATATCTAGGTAGAAGCTGGCTGGGAAAACATTTTGGCAGGAAATTGGAATGTTTCCAGAGGTTCTGAACTTCAGCAAGGTTTTGAGGCAACATTCAGATTTTTCATTTTGGGGATTTTGTATCCATTATTTCTACTTCTGATGGTAGAACGTGGATCATTTATGAACAGAATTACATAGTTATTCCTTACACTAGTAGGAGCCCTGAAGGTCTCTTTCAGCCTTATTTCTTGAATTTTAAGAGTTAGAATACTCTTGGGTCTGTGACTGTTCTGAACCTGTGGTCCATATTACACTTTGAAGACATCTATGATGACAATTGAGTAATTTGTTCAGTAGGCTTAGATTTCCTGTGTAGACATCCTCATACCTTTAGTGGCTCCAGGGGAGCAATGCAGAAGTTGAAAGATTGCAAAAACATCTTTAGTCAGACTATGTGTTGTATGGTAATAATGGCTACCAGTGATGGTTCATTTATTCAACTCAGTCTGAATAGTATGTTCATACTCCTACTACCAGTAGTCCAAAAATATATATGTAACTTTTACATTTTGTCGTGGTACTCATTGACAAGGACCTTCAAAGTGTATGCAAATGTTTCAGTATTATTTGACATTCAGCAAAGTTCTCTGGTCCTCTCTTGTCCTTTTAAAGTAGCAGTAATGATGCATCTTAGAAGAAATTCAATTTTGACAGGGAAGTAAGTATGTACATGCTTCCCTGAATTACAGCCCTCCACTATTACAGCTAATAAATCTCATAATCCAAAGATAAAGATCAAGAGAATCCTAAAGTCCATTTTGAGTCTTACTCATGCTTATTTCTGTTCAAAGAGAGAGACCGATTTCAGCGCCATTGTGATCTAATAATTTTGTTGATATCATTAACAGTGACTGATATCTTTCTTGAAAATGTAGTAAAATACCACTTGTGGATCTGAATGGAAAATAGCGCAATAGCCCACATTTTATTAAATGTTTGGTAATGGGTCCTTCTGGCTTTATGCTTTTCAGTACTTACTAAACTTTTAAAAAAGGGCGCGGGGGTGGCAGTTAAAAATAATAAAAGGAAATACAGAAGAAAACTATGACTTCAGCTTCCTCTTTTATTCATCATCATTGAAAGAAGGGAACTTGTCCAGCTCAATCAAGGAAGGAGGAAGTTGTTGTACCAGCAGGTGATAGATAACAGGTTTTAGCAAGTTAGGAGATGACTGAATGCTGCTGTGTTAGTGCTGCAGACAGGGGCATATCCTCTTATGCCATCACAGGACAGGTATCTTGTGCCACACCAGATAAAGTGAATGGTATGGAAGGAGAAAAGAGATACGGGCTATTCCTTGAGAGTCCCAAAGTGCGCCCATCCCTATGTATGGTACCCCCAGTACAGTTACACCCATCTCTGCTACACTGTGCAGTTGTGCAGTGACTGATCTGCTCATGTAATAATACAATGCACTCTCCTCTTTGTAATACACTTTGATTTGTCACCTTTCTAGAAAAAGAGTAAATATTACATGCGTTTCTTCTCAAAACATCCCTGTTCGTCTCAGTATTAGAAATTTTTGTTAAGATTGGTATCCAGATGCCGTGTGCACTCCCTTGAGAAATTAAAGTTAGTATAGTTTTCTCTTGCTTGTATATTAATGCAATTCACTAGAATTGCAAGGAAATGTTTGGTCCCCAAGAGCTGTATGGTTCTCCTCTTTCTGATTAATTTAGTGTATGAATTGGTTTGTTATTATATTTCTTTGTAACTATCATGGTCACGTGTTCAACTTAGAGATTTTGCTCTACTTCTGATCATTTTTGATATTTTGAAATGCTAATTGGGGTTAATGAAGAAAATATCCTTTCCTCTGGTAGTTCTTTAAGTTTAGAGGGGCATTCCTAAATTTTTTTGTCTTCCAAGGATTTCTGTATCTAGCCAGCAGTATTAGCGACCAAAGTATTTGTGTTCAGGAGGGGATGGCTAGTGTGGCAGGGATATTCTTCCCTTCCGTAAAGGTTCCTTATATACAGATCTCTAAGGTGAGGCTTTTCCCATTTACAGGAGAAGGTTAATGGGTAATGGTAGGGTACACTGAGCATATTGGATCTGTTATCAAGCATTTTCATTCTGTCCCTAAACTATTCCAGTAATCTTATTTTCTATTATATCACACGAACAATGTTTCTAGAACAGTCAAAGGAATTGCAGAGGACATTTCTCACTGCTATGGCCTGTTCAGATAGAGTTATTTTAGAGATTTGCCCCCTGTTGCTGAAATGGTAGGGCCCTGTTGCTGAAATTTCACACTGTCACAATTGCTCCTGTGATCATGTCTGTCTTTTCCTCCCTAACACAGCCCACTGTTTGTAACGTGGAAGATTGGTCGAGATAAACGATTGCGTGGATGCATAGGTACTTTTTCCGCCATGAACCTGCATTCAGGACTCAGGGAGTACACACTTACTAGGTAAGAATTTGTTTTCTGTAGCCTTGACTTACATATTTAACTAGTGTTTTGAGGAGTTGATAGGTGTGCTTTGTTTTGTTTTGGGTTTTTTGGCTGTGTCACTGTATGGGTCAATGAAAATCTGTGTCTCCTTTTGATGCTAAGAGTATTGCCTGGATATTTGACTACTGACGTCACAAGGCCATGCTTGCAGTTAAAAAACATAAGTTGAGCCTATTCTTATTTTATTGGTCTGTAAACTACTCTCCAGTAGCATATTGTAACTGATTATTAGTATTTTCCAGTGTTCAGACAAATTTTAACCTTAGTAGTTAATCTCAGGCCAGAAGACCAGAAAGTCAGATTTGGGGATTATCCTATTCACACTTCTAAAACAGCAGGTATTCTCACCTCTTCTCCATCAGGTGCTTCCAATCAGCTGCAGTTAATTTAATGCTACAAATTTCCATTACATGTTACTCTTCAGATACATCCCAGCCCCTGAGTGGGAAGCTTCTGGATGAGGGAGGTAAGTGATGATAATCCTTCACTCCCTGGTGGCATAATTGTCATGTTTCAATCTACACCTAAATTCATTCACCTTAATATTGTTCCATTTCCTTTGCATAGAGTGAGAACTAATAAGTTTATCACTAGAGCTAGCAGAAAGCTTCTACTTGTTTTTCTAAGAGTTTTCTTAAGTTTATTCTCTAAAGAATCAATGGAATTTTGTTCATCTCAGTTACAATAGACTTTACTGTGCTTTAAAATAGAAGCTGCATTCTGGCATGTGTAGACTTCTAAAATTGTCATCACTTAAAATAATTAACGCTTCCAGATCACTTTAGATTTGAGGCTTTTGTCCATTACAGGATCTTCCTCTTTGCCGTTAAAATGCCTTGTCCATCTTGGCATTAAGTAATATTAGAACGGGGCATGTTCTTTTTGACATGTCTCCCTAGTTAATTGCAACCTGAAGTTCATTTCATGCTTCTCTGCTGAGCTTAAAGAAGATAACTGCTCATCTCCTGGAGCCCTTACAAACTTCTGAAAGACCTAGTTACCTTTTTTGTGTTCAATTTATGTATTATGCACTCTGGAATGTTTCTGCTTGTATCCTTTAAAACCTCAGCATTCAAAATGGTCAGTGAGAAGAACCTTTTAATAAAATTCAAACCAATTTCTTTGTTGAGGGTTAAAAGGCTTAAAATCTTAACCATTAGTGAGCCAGACTGAATAAAAAACAACTTTCCCCATGTACTGGAGAGTGTTTCATTTAGGTGTATGCTTTACAGTGCATGATCAAGAACAATGAGCTTGTACAGAAAATTTCCTGCTGAGGCTAGGAATAAGGCTCAAGAAAATAGTTTTTGTTCCTTGTAGATTTTTCCATTCTCACAAATCAGATAGGACTGTACTCTTAAATACCTTGAAAACTGGTTATATGATTCCTGTCACTGCATTCGAACTCTGAAAGCAGAAGTCATGAAAAGTGATGAAAATTTAAGGGAACTGAAATAACTTCAGTGCAGTATGTACAGGGTGGCTGCACGCTGCAGAAGTTTATACTAGGCTATTCAGAGGATAGATCAGTAATTTTCAAGATGAGGAAAATGGAACTACATATCAACCTATTTTTTAAAAAAATATCTTCATAAGCACATAAGTTGCTTTGAAATAAAATACAACATTTAGTGCATATTGGATTTTCTTACCTTTTATGGTAAATCTTTTTTATGCTTATGGTACCTAAAATGTTTCCAGGTTGCTTTTTTTTTTTTTTAATAGCAACCAAACTTCAAATATGATCACTGAAATACAGAGTTCATATCAGGATGTACAAAAAAGGTGTTCCCTTCCATCAGTCATTATATAAAAAATGAAAGAGAGGGTTACGTGTGATCAATTTCCTTCTTGAGGGTCAGTCTTTTCAACTATGGGGCTTCCAGAGTAGAGCATTTGAGGAATAAAAGAAGCACTCTTGAAATGTCCATGGGCTTTGAGAGTTTGGAGCTCAATGGGCCTCCCTAGGAAGGATTAGAAACTAGGACATTATAGCTTGCTCCAGCAGTATATGGGCAATAGGCTGCTGCAGAAGATGTGACAATTCCTAAAAGGGAAAAAACTTATTTAGGAAAGGCAGAAATTAATCAATAAAGTAGGTAGAATGAGAATGGGCTGTAATGCAGAAAGTGGAACTTGACCAAAACTTTCAGTTGATGATGCAGTCATATGACTGGGAGGCACTTTTCTTCAGTTATTTTGAAGATACAGTGTGGATAAGGAGAACCAGCTGTCATTCATTCTTTTCTCATTCATTCATTCTTACTGTTTTCAGCACCTTTTGCAGAATTGTGGCCCAGCTTTCAGTCAGTAAAATGGTACAAAAGAACAGTTGTTTTTAAATGCCCTGGTGCTTAGCAATCAAAATATCCACAATTCCCTTCACACATAATTTTATTGCAAATATGCTGAATAGTCCTTAGGATCACAGTAAATAAATTTTGTTATTTCTAGTGGTGATCTCTGGCTGTGTATCGTATCCAATGTGTAGCATACACATCTCTATCTGCATACGTTAGTATAGTTCTTTTGAAGCAGCATAATGATAGTGAATATCATAATAGCATAATGGAATGAACAATTTCTTTCTTGGGACACCCCCATCCTACACTTTTTCAGGTCTATAACCAAAAATGGTGGTGATCTGTGACCATTTTGAGCTCTGTAGGTTGTTGTGCTGATATTACCAGTATGTTCTAAACAGGAAAGTTATGTGGAATGATTCATCATTAATTGGATGCATCTGCCTAAGTTCTGAGGAGGGATGAGAATACCCATAGTTAAAAAATCTATTACTGCATTCCTTACAAAATCTACATGTTAAATTCATTTTCCTCTGCAGTTATATTAGTGAAACCCAGGGGAAAGGATGTGTATTATTAAAATCTTCTGCAGAACTTTATGGAGAGGGAGGTTCAGACTTGGTGATTCCTGTTTCATTTTACTGGAAGGTAAACCATGTCCAAATGCTCTATGCTGTTGAATATTGCATTTTAGAATGAAGAAATTTTACCATGGGCAAAATAGTCCTTTAGACTGAATGTGCTAAATTGACTATTCCACCTGAATGCATAAAAATAAACCAATCCAGATTATGAAAAATACTTTACGTTTTACAGCTCCTTCAAGAAAATACTCTGAACTTGGAAGCAGGTTACCACAGAATTTCATAACAGGTTGATAAATTACTTTTTCATGTATTTTGTACAGTAGTAAGACTTAGGTTTTGGCACTGAAGTTTTAAACTCTTGCTTTTACACATTTGAGATACTGAACAAAATGGTTTCAGTTTTATATTTCAGTTTTAGTTTTTAATTGTTTCATGGAATTTGAAGTAATATTTTATGTCTATTGGATGTAAAAGTATAGGTGCATAGATTTTTAACTCTGTGTTGGTTTAGCCCATCAAGGCTAGAATATGTATCTGGGGAGGGAGATAGTAGCGAACAGGCAGGTAAAGGGAGATGTTACATGGCAATCTGCTGTCCCACAGGAAAGTCAAAAGAAAAATTGGTGGACTCCAAGCCTTAAGTGTATTAACATAATGACTGAAAACTGGGTTTAACCCACCTTCCTTTAGCTAGCATAGACCTGCCTCTACTGACTATATGATGTAATCAGTCTTTTTGTTATGTGTTCTACTTACCACTCCACCTGAGGGAAATAGGACTGCTGTAAGACACTTAGCCTAGATGTGGCTGATCAAGAAAAGAAAACAAAGAGAAGCTTGGGATGAGAAGCACAAGATAGAAGGAAATGAAACCTTTCATTTCCATCCTTTCTCATAGCTGAATTTGGGCGTACATTCCATATGAGGATTTGGCTATTGCTGGCATCAAGTACTGCTCTGTCCTTGTCAGCAGTTTCAAGAAACTTAGTCCTTGTTACTGCAATAGTGCCTGCTCTCTCTGTCAAAAACAATTACCCTTTCCTCCTGTTCCAAAGTTTACTGTCCAACTGTAAGACAGCAGTATGGCAAGCTAATTTAAGAGGTAAAACTGAAAAATATTTAATGACTGATCGATCACATTAAAATTGATGCTGGCCTTATTTGATAAAGACTAGTGACAAGTATTTGTACAGACAGGACAAACTCCTTCATGTGTTGAGTTTACTACTCTAACCCTGTACTCAGTCCCACAGGTCAGTGCTAAGTTCCCAAAACCTTTACCACCAAGCAGTGTTGCTATTGGTGTAGGTAGTCATTAACATTGATCCAGGGCAAAGCATACTCATTAATCTGACTGCAATTTTTTGAACAGCAGAGTTGGGAGAATTAGATGTTTTTGACAGTTGTTGTGGCCTTCACTATTGACAGAAGTCATAGGTTGAATTAATTTGTGCAAATAACATTTCATGTAATATTTCAGAGCACACTGTTGGTTCTGTGTTGCCCATTGATAATACTTTGCAGGCTGTCTTGTTTTTGGCTTTGATTTATAGTAGACCACTGCTGCAAGTTGGCTTTTAAAAATTCTGTTAATACACTGTCTGATGGCCATCAATGGCAAAATGCCTGATAGTGAGATGAAGCTTACCTTATCACACTTGAAATTAAACTCTGCAGAGAGCAGTGTAGGTTCATGACAGCTTGAACTCACCAGGGTTATGCTGTTTAATGTTTTATGTTTAATACTGTTTTTAAAGACCGAAAGCTTCCATTCCATTTGTAGGTGTCTGTGAAAAGCAGGTGCCTGCTGCTTGCCTCTGGGTTCTCAGGCTTGCCTTATTTGTGGGGGTGTATGCTGGGCTTTGCACCACTTATTAGTGGTTTGTCATCAGTCTCATCTGTTTTCCCTCATAGCCAGGATTATTAGAAAGACGATTGAGATGATTCTCGTGTTTGGGCTTGGATGTTTATTA